>JABXWE010103613.1:0-27776 GCA_014611495.1 Limonius californicus | reverse complement strand
ATAAATTTACAGATTACTGTTTTAAATTCATGTTAATAAATAAAAACCTAACCCTACAAAATGTTATAAACTTAACTACTTATTTAAACTTACAAAGTTAAAGTAAAATATCATAATGTAGCGTTACGGACCCTTGTGTTGTGCTTTTTCTTTTATTTGTCGTGATTCGTCGTGATCGTGTTAGGTTCGGATCTAGAGTAGTTGAGCTAAATACGGAAATAAAACACCAGAGAGGTTTAATACATTTATTATCGTCAATATTTAACTGCAGACAGTGCAATTTAACTACCTCCGGCATTCACCTGTTCAGGCTAGGAAACTGCAGGAAACCTTAGCCGAGGTAGTGCGACGTGATCTCAAGTACATCGATTTCCTTAGGAAATCTAAACTATTTGCCCAGTAAAATACCAAAGATGCTGTTATCGGCCGGTTCGCAGGAGGCGAACGGCGTATTATTAATGAACTGGACTACGAAGCGCTGTCGGGTGAAGGGTTAAGGGAATTTGACACTGCAGCCGAGATACCTCAAGCGCAATTGTCAGGGGATGCCGTAGCTGCCGAGATACCTCAAGCGCTTGGCGGGTGAAGGGTTAAAGGAATTTGACACTGCAGCCGAGATACCTCAAGCGCAATTGTCAGGGGATGCCGTAGCTGCCGAGATACCTCAAGCGCTTGGCGGGTAAAAGGTTAAAGGAATTTGACACTGCAGCCGAGATACCTCAAGCGCAATTGTCAGGGGATGCCGTAGCTGCCGAGATACCTCAAAGCGCTTGGCAGGTGAAGGGTTAAGGGAACTTGTAAAGGAACTGTGCTTCTTGATGGTTAGATCAAGCAAGAATGATCCCCTCATGACAACTTATTTCTGTTTTTATAGGCCAAAAACGGTTGCTGGATCGTGAGAACATACTGCACGTGTACCAATTGGAAAAACAATTTCATGCTCCATTTATTGTGAGCCCAAGAATATTTAGTTAAATCAATTAAGTTATATCACCATTAACAAACAGCCGAAATAACTCTCTTTACCTAATCCTCAGATCCTAATAAATTTGGTATATAATTAACATGTCCATGCGTGGAATTTCACCCATAAGGGTTTAGTTCGGCAAAAAAAAGTAATAATTTAGGCAGATTATGGCTACCCTAAACTAACAATTTATCACAAGAACAGACCGCGCTAAAAACAGCTGTTGTGGAGAATCCTACGTACTTGAGATCACTAATTCGAAGTCATATTTTTACCTGCAATAAAATAGCTGGAAGAAAGACGCTGCAAACAAATATTTTCAAAATGGAATTATAACATTCAACTATGGAATGTGTAGTTGTTTTATAATTCCATTCATTGTACATGAAAGTGGATATTTATTTTGTGGTTGTTGCCCTCATGAATTAAGTATACCCGTAAAGGACAGCCCCTTTACAAAAATAAATATGTGTGACGGAACGGCCGTTCCAAAGATCATTGAAGCGTGATTTTCAAACTCCAACTAATATTCATTAGCATTTAGTTACATTTAACATGAAATCTTTATGCGAGTATAGATTAAAAATGAAAATTATGAGCATAATGTCCCAAAGTCCGATTATCGGTAATAATATACATATAATGGCAAATGCGGTCCGCTACAATAATTATCAAATATTATTAATTAAATAAGGTTTTTGCTATAAGAAAGTAAATGGCATTTGCTTTAAATGTGCGACAAATGTTTTCGACAGCTGCCAAATACAAATCTTAGTGGCCCACCATGCCGCATGGAGCGCTGCAGTCAGTGTCACGAGATTTACGGCGAAGTTTCCTGTATTAATATATTAAAGTATTTGTCATAATGTTAATGCTTTATAGTTCTTCGCTTTAGTGGGAAAATAAGCGAGTAGGGTATTTTCACTGTATTTGTTAATTTTCTTATCATTACACCACTACATGAAGATATTACAATGTTTCTCGTAGAGTTCTGCCGATTTTTTTGGGAGCAAATCTAACCTAGCAGTGTTGGCTTCGTTTATTATTTCAGGAGGGGTATTGGATATTTCCACATCACTTTCGTCAGTGCTGGACATGTTTATAAACAATAATTATTAGAAAATTCGAGTACCAACACGTATTTATTATACTTTACAGCAAGATTAAAACAGTTTGTTTATTCGGCTTTATTCAGACATTATGACATTGTGGGTAATGTCGGTATCATGATGTAAGGTGGAAAATCATCGATAGATGGCGCCACCCTAAAACGGATAATAATGAAAACGTCCACTAACATTTTTTGAAAATGTAGCATGTTAATTTACTGTGAAATGTGGCCGGAACTAAATTTGCGTATAAGTAGCACGATGTTTATAGGATAACTCACGTCCACACACTGCAAACATTACCCGAATGTACTTCCAACAAGCACAATTGTAAATGTTGCCCTGGCCTGCACGATCACCGGACTTATCGCCGACCGAACATCTTTGGGACATGATGGGGCGGCGACTAAGATTATTGCTAAGGGCTCTTAACAACTTAGACGAGCTGAGACACCAAATTGAGGTTATATGGAACGAGATACCCCAGGAGAACATAGACCACTTGTTAGAAAGCATGCCACGACCAGTGCCTATTTTTGGTTTTAGTGGGCCCTAGGCTCATATACCTTCTGGGGCCCCCTCGTAGAATTAGGAAAGCATTAATAGCGGTGCAGGCGAAAAACTTGGTGTCAGAAATAGCATAAAAAGCAATAACAATAAGTAGTACTGTCAAAAACCAATATTTATATCATTTTGTCAACATAAAATAGATATAACACAAAATAAATAAAATAATAGAACCAACACAGAACACAAATGTCTTAATAGAGAAAAAAAAGTAGAAAACCAACATTCCTACTAGCCTAAAGCGCATTAAATTAAAATATTTAAATTTTTCTTTTGGCATTTTTATTTCCGCAAATTGGTTTATAATTTCATTAGAATCTATGTATGTTTTCTAGTACCTCATTTTCCACGTTAAGAAGGGCTAAAGATGATAAGTTATCTTGGTTCAAAGAGTTTCTAAGATATGATTTTACCCTTTTCAGAGTGGAAAATGATCGTTCATCTGACGCGTTACTTATTGGTATTGACAAATATATCCGAAGTAATATTTCAACATTGGAAAATGTTGAGACAGTGTTAGTTTCGATTAAAAACTAACGTTTTTTCAGGATTTTGAACAATGTTGCTAGATTTACACATTTCCTTAAATTGCATTAATTCATTTTCTAGGTCATTTACATCGATATCCTGATTGTAATATTGTTCAATATTTTTAAGACTTGTTTTGAAATCCCCTTTGGAATTATCCACAAAAAATATATTGAAAATATCATTAACAGAATTGTAAGATTCTTGCCTTCTTTTTAACTCCATGACTAATTTGTCGCAAATTACAAAAAAGTGTTTATTTTAAAGTTTTCATGCCCCACAAAACCAATTTCCTCAGAAGAACTTTCTTCATAACATTTTTTTCTTTTCCGTATTTTGGTAGTTGAATTTGGATTTCAGATCGTAATAATAATAAATAATAAATGGTAGCTAAATTTATCAAATAATTTTTAAATATAAATAAACTGTTGTTTTAAACAGTCACAGTTGGGTCGAGCGTGGGCCCTCCCTGACTCAGGGGCCCTAGGCACGGGCCTATTGGAAAAATAGGCCCTGGCCACGACGAGTAGGTACATGCTTGCATTGCTGTTCATGGCGATGTTACACATTATTAATTTTTCGTTGTTTTCGTTGCTATTGTTTTCTTATAATTGTTGCTTGCTTGCTTGCTTTGAAAGAGCGAGATCTAGGACGCGGTTTTCCAAGCATCTCTATTCACTTAGGCCATATGGCCCATTGTACACCCTAACTAAGAATTTTGCCCATCTGGGGTAATTCCAACTCCAGTAGTGATTTTTAACGTGTCACACGTCGTAGTGGCACGGGACCTACGGCTTTACTTCTTATCCGACAGAAGGCGCATTTTCAGTTTTTTCCCCACTAGAAAAATCTCACCGACCTTGGCCAGGTTCGATCCCGCGTCCCTCTGATCTAAAGGCAAATGCGCTAACCACTAGACCACCGAGGCCGGCCTTATAATTGTTAATCTTTTTTTATGAAAACCTGATCGTTTCATACGCAATAATGAAACATTATTTTAGCAAAGTTTCAAACCCGTAGCTTTATTTTTAATGGGTGGTGCATTTAATATGAAACGAAGTGTATTTTGCACAAATAATGTGCTTAAGTGAAAGATAAAATAGTGCGTAAGTAATATATAAAAATATAACAAAATATAAAGCATAATCAAGAAGTCTGTTTACAGGTTTGGATAGATTTTATATTGGTGACCTGTTCCAATCGATTCCAACAACTGTTTATAGCATTGGCTGGCCATTGACTATTGAGTTCTATTTTGACAGGTTAAGAATCCTCATATATTATTTTAAAGCGTTTAATAACAGAAAGAGTAACTATTTGCTGTTATAAAGCAACAAAAAGCGTTTCTGTTAATAGTCTCCTCATTTATATGTACCTATGAGTTGAAAAGATATATTCATAACCACAGGTAGAAATAGATTGACTATCGGTGCCCTTGGTCCAATATTTATTTAAGGCCTTGGGTTGTAATTGACTTTTATATTGACATATACCTAGGTAACCTCATTAATTATTTTTAAACGTTGTGTAGCAAAAGGGGTCAGTACCCATCTGCCAGCAAAGTGCAAAGGAAACCTTCACTAAAATGGCCTGTTTAATTTGAGTTGATTATTGTCATAAATGTTGAAATATGCATTTGAAAGATGACCTCGCTTCAATATTTGTTCAAGGCCTTTGGTTGGTCAATGACCTTTATTTTGATATGTCGGAAACCCATGAATCATTTTAAATGGCCTACTTCATTTGAGTAGATTATCGCCTTAAATATCTACATTTACGTCTAAAAAACATATTCATTATATCTACAGGATCGGATAAATTTTACATGAATGACTTCTCTTCAACATTTGTTCACGCCCTTGGCTGGTCAATGACCTTTATTTTGATAGGTAAGAAACCCGTGGGGAAAAAGGTTCATTGAAGTGGCCTACTTTATTTGAGTTTATTATCGCTTTAAATATGTAAATTTATATTTGAAGGACATATTCATTGCATCTATAGGTTTGGATAGATTTTACATCGATGACCTCGCTTCAACATTTGTTCTCAGCTTTGGTTGGTCAATGACCTTTATTTTGATAGGTAGGCAACCCATGAATCATTTTAAACCGTTTTGCAACAACCTGGAAAGAAGTTCACTGAAATTGCCTAGTTTATTTCAGTTGATTATCGCCTTAAATATCTAAATTTATGTTTGAAAGACACATTCATTGCATCTACAGGTTTGGATGCATTTTAGATTGATGACCTCGCTTCAACATTATTTTGTTCGCACCCTGGGTAGGTCGATGACCTTTATTCTGATAGGTAAGAAACCCATTATTCTTTTTAAAGCGTTTTGCAACAATCTGGAAAAATTTTACTGAAATTGCCTACTTTATTTCAGTTGATTATCGCCCTAAATATCTATATTTATGTTTGAAAGACGCACACATTTATTGCATCTACAGGTTTGGATAGATTTTGTATCGATGACCTCGCTTCAAAATCTGTTCACGGCGTTGGTTGGTCAATGACCTTTATTTTGATAGGTAGGAAACCCGTGAATCGTTTTACAGCGTTTTGCAACAATCTGGAAAACAGTTCACTGAAATTACCTACTTTATTTCAGTTGATTTTCGCCTTAAATATCTAAATTTATGTTTGAAAGACACATTCATTGTATCTACAGGTTTGGATAGATTTTAGCTTGATGACCTCGCTTTCAACATTTGTTCGCGCCCTTGGCTGGTGAATGACCTTTATTCTGATAGGTAAGAAACCCATTAATCATTTTAAAGCGTTTTGCAACAATGTTGAAAAAATTTCACTGAAATAACCTACATTATTTGAATTGATTATCGTCTTAAATATCTAAATTTATGTTTGTAAGATATATTCATTATATCTACAGGTTTGGATAGATTTTACATCGATGACCTCGCTTGAAAATTTGTCCACGCCCTTTTTCGGTCAATGACCTCTATTTTGATAGATAAGAAACTCATGAATCATTTTAAAGCGTTTTGCAACAATGTGGAAAAAAGTCTACTGAAATAGCCTACTTTTTTGAGTTGATTATCAGCTTAACTATCTACATTTATGTTTGACAGATAATATATTCATTGCATCTACAGGGTTGGATAGATTTTAGATTGACGACCTTGCTTCAACATTTGGTTTTGGCCTTGCTTGGTCAATGCCTGTATTTTGACAGGTGGGAAACGTATTAACCATTTTAAAGCGCTTTATAACAGAAAGGGCAAGTATCCATCAAAACAAACAAAAAGTACGTTTAGTGAGGAATGGCCTATATTATTAAATGGTTAATCATATCCATAAAATGTGTAATTCTTGTTTGAGAAACGTGTTAAAAATATCTAAAGGTTTGGATAAATTGTATATCGATGACCTTGGTCCACCGTCCACGACTTGTTTACGGCCGTGGTTGGTCATTGACTTGTCATTTTGACAAGTTAGGAGGTCCCATGAATCATTTTAAAGCATTTTGTAACAGAAAGAGCCAGTCAAAGAAGTTAAACGCATGTAGAGTCGAAGCTAAGCGGTTGAAGTTTTTCGTTTCGGTTCCTTTTGTTTGTTTTTAAATATTATTTTGTGTATTAGGACAATTCTAAAGTGTGTGGTTAACTAACTACAATGGAAAAGATACACCGCGAGACTATACAGAAGTCATATTCAGTGTTAGTGCAGCAATCGGAGGTCGATTTATTATTGCCAGTGCTTGTCCAGAGAAGAGTATTTTCCCCACAAATGGTTGTAAAGTACATGGTATGTAAGAATTATTTGTCTTTACTAAGTTGTACTGAATTTATTCATAATTCTGTTGTAGAGCCCAACTGAGGATGATTTAACACGAAAACGCAGTCTATTTCTTGATATTCAACTACGAGGTCCTCACGCATTTTCACATCTTGTTGCATCGCTTCGTGAAACCGGCCAGTACTGCCTAGCAGAACTTCTGGATCCTACCGAAAATGGTGTTGCACAACCGCCAAAAAAACATGCAAAGCCATTCCTACTACCTATAAATGAGAACACAAATACAGAAGAGATACAAAACATAATCCAACATACACCAAATGCTACTCGCATTAATATCAACACTGAGCCGATTCACATAAATGTAGAACCTGCAACAAGATTGTTTGATGATCAAAGTCAGGGTCGGGTACCTGTGTATAGTACACACTCAAAAAATCGAGGCTATGTTCTGATTATAAATATTATTAACTACATAAACGATATCCATCAGGAACGTAGAGGCGCTGAAGTGGATGGGCGAAACCTGCAGGAACTGTTTCATCAGATGGGCTTGCAAGTTGAAATGCATGTTGATTTAACAGGCATGGTAAGTTTCGTAGCTGCGTTTTTAGTGTGAACATAACATTGATGAATTTTTAGGAAATGAGGAATGCGGTATTTAATTTTAAATCCAATCCAAAACTTGAAAATACCGACATGGTTTTTGTGATAATCATGGGACATGGAGACCATGCAAACGAAGTTACAAGTATAATCGGATCGGATAATGCAAGCATTACCACTAAATGGGTAGAGGAACAATTTGATAATGCTCATTGTAAAATGCTTCAAAAGAGGCCTAAGATAATTATTTATCAGACATGTCGGTAAGGCTGTTTAAATTGTAATTTTTAATTCTGTGTTAATTTCGACTGGTTTTTAGGGGAAAATCACCTGATTTTGGTGTAGCTCAACGCACACAAATTGACTCGGCTCCTCGAGCAGTTTTAAGGACACGTGAAGATATGTTGGTTGCTCATTCAACACTGCCTGGTATCATTTACAGCTCAAATTTTGAATGTTCTTCTAAATATGTTTTTGTCTTTTAATAGGTGATGCATCCCACCGCGATATCTACCTTGGTACATGGTATATTCAAACGTTTTGTGAAATCATGATGAAGAATGCTCAAGACCATCATCTAGAAGAAATCTTTAAGTTGGTTGATTCTCAGCTGGCACATCTGCGGTCAGCCAAAGAAACTATGCAAACTGCTATGTTTATTAACCTAGGATTTAATAAACATTGTTACATGCATCCGAAGATATACATGGAAGACGGTGTACTTAGGAGTATTCATGATGATTCAATTATAAATTAATTTTAATTTCCTAGTAGTACTTTAAGATGAAAAAGTATTTTTTGATCAATTTTTCTATATATGAATTGTGTTCGAGAAGTGTCTTAAGTGATTGTACATTTGTTAGTTTTGGTCTGTAATAAAAACTATTTTGATCATGATTAAAAATTTAAATAGCTTGATATATTGAAGTGTAGAAAAAGATTAGAAAATCCATCTTTAAATTGAAAGATGAATAAGCAATTATTGTGATTTGATAGTATATAAGTGTTAATTACTTTTTATATTTGTACAGCTTTATACTTATACTATAATAAACATATTGATACTATTTATAGCTGTTTCAGTTTTTATAGAACAAATAACTAGCAGTTTTGTCATCCTACAAATTTCATACGTTGTAATACATTCGAACTTCTCTATTTTGAACTTCTATACTGGATATTTAACGACATTAATAATAAATTCAAAAACAGGCAGTTAAAATAACATTGCTAATATTTTTATATTTCAAATGCAACATTTTTAAACAAGAACCCAAAGCTTTGTTGCGTTTTCAATTGTTTCTGTAAGTTAAAATGCAATCGTCGTTGGAGGGTAGTAAACTGCATGTCAACTGATTCTTGGTCACAGTTGAGATTTTCACTATACTAGTGATGATTTTTAATTTTAATTACAATTAAGAATGAAGCACCATTATCTGTTTGAATTAGGGGCTTGGAGGGCTATAGGCCAATTAAAAGATGGACGAACACAGCAAGCTTTTCCCCAAGAGATGAGCCAAAGTGTAATTTTTCAACTTTGAGATTGGTTTTTGGAAACTGCAAATGTTCAGCGAAGATAAGGACAAAGTCTGCCTGCATCAACAACACTAAGAAGTAGTCGTTACTTCTCGCAATTTACACGTACAAATCGAACTTCTAATGCAATCCAGCTTCAAGGTGAGTTTGCTGCTGCTACTGGAAGGTTGGTATCAACACAAACAATAGGGTCTGTATGCTTGAAGTCCACTGGTTTGCATTCCATTTTGGTACGTAGTGTAAATCATAAGAGAGCCCGCAGAATGTAGGCAGAAGCTCATAGGAATTGGGGCCATAATGATTGGAGGCAAGTGTTGTTTAGTGATGAGATTCACTTTGCAACCAGATAATAGGCGTGTTTTAATTTAGCGAAAATCTGGGCTACTAAATAATCCACAATTTGTCTGGGAACGGCCACAATACACAAATGGCTCTATTGCTGCCCAAATGTATCGGGATGAGATTCAGCAAGCAATAATTGTTCTTCCGTATGCAGCAGCAGCAGCGGGAGAACAATTCATATTTATGGATGATAATGCACCTCCACATCGAGCTAACATTGTAGACACCTGGTTTAGTTAAATGGGAATCGATAGAATGGACTGGCAAACAAATTCCCTTGATGGTAATCCAATCTATTCCAAACTGAAACCTATGCAATTTTAGCAGCAATAGAAGAGAACATAAGAAGGGTCTATACAAACAAAACCATCCTTATTATCTCTGACAGTCAGGCCGCTTTGAAAGCACTGAACTCAAACCAGATTAAATCAAAACTTGTCTGAAACTGCCTTCGTAGTGTCCTAACACTGGCAAACTCCAACAAGGTAAATCTTGTGTGGGTGCCAGGCCACAGAGGCAAAACTAAGATCTGAAACACTGTTCACAGGGCCTGAACCTTTTGGTGGTCTAACTAAGCGGACAGTGAGAGGAGCAATTAAAGAATGCATCGCAACCAAACATTCGGAACACTGGAGAGTCACACCTCGACACAGACAAACAAAAACTATGATGGGCAACCATCTCCACAAGCTTACCAAAACAGTGTACAGTGCTACAACTTAGTAGGACTCAAATTGGAATAGTGACAGGACTCCTAACGGGACACTAGCACTTCAGACAACACCTCTACAACACAGGGCTAATTTAAGAAAGATCATATATACAGGTTGTGTGGCGAGGAAGAGGAAATAGCTTCCCACATAATATTCCAATGTGAAGCCTTAGCTCTTAGAAGATATCAAATACTTGAGGGCACTAATCCCAACGAGATACAAACACAAGCCAGACCTGATCAAGGGGACAGATCTACTTGACAGCGACTAGCGACAGAAAGGGAAGCACAATAGGTCCAAGAAGCCGCAGTGTCAAAGGGCAAAAACAACCCTCTCCGCACAATCAATCCAATCAAACATGCATAAGATGCATTAGGAAAACGTGTTACTGCACGAAATATGCTACTACGTACAATTTCCGAACTTCAAATTGCTCTCGGAGAGGAATGAACCGGTATAAATAGGCTAAGAAATCGTTCTTTAAGTTCAATACAAATTTTTTCGCTTGTTATAAACTCGCGTTTCGCATATATTGAACTTTCATATAAATAAACCACATTTTACATTTCAAATCGTAAAATGTGTCGCTTATAATGAACTTTCCTTTTCGGGAATCGTAGAATGGGAATTCCCAGAAACCTATATTGCACTGATGAGTTTGATAGCAATGATGAACTCAATGGCTCAAGAGAACTGAACTTGACAATGTTGAAAATATTGGCGATGCTCTCTAGTTCTAATTGCGGATTTGTTTGATATAATGAATTTCGGCTATAATGAATTGTTTTTAGTGGCCAGTAGTGGTTAATTATAACTGAACACTACTGTATATACAATAAGGGCGGCGGCAATACTGTTTCTGCACCTGGGCGGCTAACAACCCATGAACGCCCCTGCGCCTTTTTTTCCAAACGCCTTGCTCAAACGTTTCTTCTACTCTATATACCTTACCTATGCAAGTAATGTGTGGCCTGCCCTTAGATCATACACATATGATCTAAGGGCCTGCCTCTGTTTCTTCCGTCCCTGTATTTGCAGGTGTTACTTTAACTGCCTATTTTTTTTATTGTTAATGTTATTAAATATCGGTTAATTTTTTTGAGCATTGTAGGTACCTATACAGGGTGACAATAATCTACCCGTGTTGTATGGGTAACTTTGTTATTATAAGAGTTACAGAGTCGGTTAAATTACCAAAGTTGGGCAGAATTTTGACGCGAATTTAATGCCATTTTTGAATTTGACCTAGATTTTCAACTTTTTTAAATATTTCAAAAATACTAAAAATGAACTATTTCTTAAATGTTAAATAATTCCACAACCGTTTATGCTAGAACATAAATAAAAAATGGTTTTTGTAGATCTTATTACGTAGAATTCAAAAAAATTATCAAAAAAGTCATGGCGCGCTTGATTTTCGAGATATAAACTAAACTTCCATTTTTTTAAATGGCAATCATAGTTGGCCGTAGGCTCATTAAAAAGCTCTTTTTTTGCTGATTTCAAATATGTATGGGTTGTCCTATCTATTTTTATTAGTTTGCTCAGGATTTACAAAAATAAAAGTATGAAATCAAAAATTTCTCTCTAGAAAGAATGGTGTGCCTTGGAATTGGAAAACAAATGATCTAACGACCTGTTTCGTTTGTTCTTATTATCTAGTAATGATAGAAAACACCAATCAAAACGAATACTTGAATTTAATTACCAACAACCAATAAATTAATACCTAATAATAAGAAAATAAATTTACTTGAACCTAAATTAAATGAATCATAATAATGTTTCAAAATGACCACCATTTTCTTGGACACATCGCTAACACCGTCTTAATATTTCACTCTGCACTTTTAATAAGCTGTTATATCTAATTCCTCTAATAGCGGTTCTTATTTTAGTTTTCAATTCTTCAACATTATTAGGCTTCTCTTTATAGACTTTGTCTTTAATTGTTCCCCATAAAAATAGTCGAGTGGGGTTAGGTCGGAGACCTAGGTGGCCATGCTATGGGACCTCTGTTACCTATCCAGTTATTAAATCTTTCCAATAAGTAGTTAGATACAATTTGCGCATTGTGGGCAGGTGCCCCATCATGCTGAAAATAATTCAAATTCTGTATTAGGTTTAAAGGAATTTCGTCCAACATTCCTTCTAATTCATTTCTTGAAAATAATAAATACCGCTCTGAATTTAAATTTTCCTCAGAAAAATACGGACCAAATATTTTTGTAGCGAGAATACCACACCAAACATTTATAGAAAAAACATGTTGATCTCGTCTTCCAACCGTAATATCAGGATTTTCCTGCGCCCAGAAGCCTAATAATGTTGAAGAATTGAAAACTAAAATAAGAACCGCTATTAGTGGAATTAGATATAACAGCTTATTAAAAGTGCAGAGTGAAATATTAAGATGGGTCAGCTATGTGTCCAAGAAAATGGTGGTCATTTTGAAACATTATTATGATTCATTTAATTTAGGTTCACGTAAATTTATTTTCTTATTATTAGCTATTAATTTATTAGTTGTTGGTAATTAAATTCAAGTATTCTTTTTGATTGGTGTTTTCTATCATTACTAGATAATAAGAACAAACGAAACAGGTCGTTAGATCATTTGTTTTCCAATTCCAAGGCACACCATTCTTTCTAGAGAGAAATGTTTGATTTCATACTTTTATTTTTGTAAATCCTGAGCAAACTAATAAAAATAGATAGGACAACCCATACATATTTGAAATCAGCAAAAAAAGAGCTTTTTAATGAGCCTACGGCCAACTATGATTGCCATTTAAAAAAATAGAAGTTTAGTTTATATCTCGAAAATCAAGAGCGCCATGACTTTTTTGATAATTTTTTTGAATTCTACGTAACAAGATCTACAAAAACCATTTTTTATTTATGTTCTAGCATAAACGGTTGTGGAATTATTTAACATTTAAGAAATTGGTGGTTCATTTTTAGTATTTTTGAAATATTTAAAAAAGTTGAAAATCTAGGTCAAATTCAAAAATGGCATTAAATTCGCGTCAAAATTCTGCCCAACTTTGGTAATTTAACCGACTCTGTAACTCTTATAATAACAAAGTTACCCATACCACACGGGTAGATTATTGTCACCCTGTATAGATCCTTCCACCGAAAACTATAGATACAATGTTCCTCCTGTTTAACGCAGTGGTACGAAAATTGCATTGGCTATGAGTAATTGGGCGATTTGGGGTAATTTTACTCTATTAAATTTTCATTTTGCCCCGGGTATGGGATAATATGACTAAAATGAAATTTTTCGTATTTATATTTTTTATTCAAAAATGGTTTTGTTTTTATTAGTATTGCTAATGTTTATGTTGAGTATATTTGTCACTTAGTTTATATTCGTATCTATGAGGATTCCAATAAACATGTTACCTTTAATATAGGTACATTTTCCCTTAACATCGTCAACTTACCCCGATCTCCCCTATGCATCATTTCTCGTTCCGTCTCACGGCAACACTAATTTGCGTGAAGCAGATAATTTAAAAAAATACTGGTCTTCGTTGAAATGTTTTTCTTGTTGCAATGGCAAGTAATGCTAAAGACATTTCTTTATTAGATATTGGATTGTAATTATTGTTCTATTTTATAATTTAATTGTTCTTATAAATATCCATCTGCTAGATAATCAAAAGTATTTGGTTAAATAAATGAAAAAGGAAAGAAGCATATAAATGAGGATTTACTACGACTAAATCGTGGAAATTATCAAATAAGTGTAATAGTTGGTAATTACACGGTGCAGATTAATACAGCAACTCGCTTATGTGCCGTCTTATATGAATTTATGCACGTAACAATGGTACTCTCGAGTGTATACACTACTTGTATAAATATTTATCGATTCATAATAGGAATGAGTGAGTGGTTGCTTTCGGTGTCTACTGGGGGTTGAAAAACAGCAGCTTGCACTTGCTTTTGTTTTTTAGTAATGAAAGCTCTTAGAAAACACTCGCGACTGCATAAAAGAATCGATTTCGATCGGTTTTTTATAGTTCAATGGGGGCACCGCTTCTGTTATAACAATAAACTTTCAAAATTATACGTAATTATTATTGCATTCTTTGTTTTAACCGCTTGTATATACATACCACAAGTAATATTTTAAACAAGACACCAGCAGTATAGGTATTGAGAAACTACCAAATCCTTTTAAAAATTCTAAATACCCAATTAAATTTATTCGAGGGCGCTCCAGGTTTTTCTTTTCCCGCCGAAGATATTAATAAAAATATCATAAACAGTCGAGGGAAGATCCCTGGAAAAATATAAGAGAGCGATAAAAGTTCTCGCCGTTAAATGTCATGCCCATAAATTTCGTATGAAAAGGCGATGAAAGATAAAGAGTCAGAAAAATTATTAAATTAAGAAGGTATAACACGATATTATCGGGCAATAATTAATTGTTTAATGTTTTATCCGTCGGATCTACCACACATATGCACGCAACCACCTAAGTTATTATAACACCGATATTAATTTTATAACCCCACATTGCCACTCACTGTTGCAGGTTCTGCAATTGCAGTTTAGGGTAAAAATTATTAATATACATTTTCAGTATTAAATTGCCGATTAAATATTATTTTAAAATGAGAAATATGCGAAGAAACGAATTTCTTAAGAAAGCTGATAATTTTTATAAAAAGTAGTTTAATAATTACCCCAGCATTTTTATCTCATGCAGTAGAATATTATTATGGTAATGAAAGAACAAAAAGTGGAAGGCATCAAAAAGGACATCATAACACGGTAATTCAGTTTTATCACAACAATACAGTTTTTTAAACTGAACAGTTGTAATTTTTTAAATGGAAACACTACAAATAATGAATAAAATACAAGTAGTAACTACAGTAACAGTAGCTACGTAAAGAAACCTGCTTTCCAGCTTTCATTATTAGATTTTAAAAATATGACGTGTATATCTGCAATTTAATTACACTGCTGAAAAACTGAACAATTTTATATATTACCTATACATTCGAACTCCCATATAGTGAATCCCCATTTAGTGATTTTTTCTATAGGTATGAGATTTTCTTGCAAGAATCTTGATCTTCAGACTCATTACATGTAAAAACATATTATAATGTAAAGCCTCCATATTGCGATGTTTTAATAAACTTGAAAGCGGTTTATAAAATGTTAAGAAATTTCATAGACGCAGTACCTTTGTACAGCTAATGGACAATATTCTAATGATACCAATAGGATAATCTTTGGTTTTCACATCTCTTCAGTTCATCTACCATTCTACATACATTTGTTCGTTGCTATCTTGGTGTTGAATTAAGCGGTTCTTTCCAATGGAGAAACGAAAATGTTTGAGTAAGTATTGAAGACAAGTTACAGGTGTTGGAAGATGGCGATAGGGGTGTCAAACAAAAAGATATCGCCGTAAAATTTGGTATTGCTGCCAATAATGTATCGGTAATCATAAAAAATTAGCGAAAAGGCATTAAAAGAGAACGAGAAACTTGATTCGCGCTGGAAACAAATTAGGTTGTATGTTATTCAGTTTTATAACTAAAATATCTCTTAAAATGTTGCCGACTATCACATATGAGTTTAATTTCGTATCTAAACATGAATTCCATACAGTGTGTCCCCAAACGTACCGGCAATATTTCACGGATGAATTCCAGAACTTATTTAAAGTCGAAAAGTCCGTATAAACATATGTCCTAAACGTAACCGTTGTTTATTTCATAATTTATGTGGCTAAAATTTTAATTCAACGGATTTCTGAAATGCTGATCTAGTTGCCATGATCGTATCTTTTGTTTGGTAACATTTGAACATCGTTTTTAACAAATTATTGTTTGTAACTTGTCAGCTTGTGCTACTGAAGTTATTGGCTTCTTCTTTGTATCCTTATTCACAATGCCAATGTTATTTTCAAATGAAAAATATGCAGATATTCATTATGTTTACGGTCTATGTGATCGAAATGCTTTAACAGCACAATAAGATATCGTAGAAGATATCTCAATAAAAGACTGCCTACACGTGCAGTTTTCTTTAATTCACATCGTCAGATGAGGGAACATGGCACTTTCAATGCAAGATATGCAGTCGGCCAAGGAGTTGTCCATAGACCCATAAACGAAGATGAACAAGTTGTTGATTTATTACAAAAAGAACAGTCTTTAAGTGTGCGAAAAATTACATTACGTACTGGAATATGTAGAAACCAGGTTTTGAGAATAATAAGAATTGCTCGCTTACATCCATATCATCATCAAAGATTTCAAACTCTAGGCAATGATTTTGAAGCTCGTTTAAGATTTTGTAATTGGGTACAAAATAATCAAAACCTACCGCATTACTGAAAGATGTGCCATAAATATTAGACGTGCAATGTGGTATCAACACGATGGGGCACCAGCACATCAATGTCTTCGTGTTAGAACTTGGCGCACGTTTTCCTGGAAGATGGATTAGAGTAGGAGGACTGTAGTCACCTCGTTCGCCGGACCTGACTCCATTAGATTTTTATCTTTGGGGTCACATGAAACGGATTGTTTATGCAACTAAAGTGCGCACGGTAGAAAAATTGCGCGAAAGTATGCAGCAGGCTGCCGATATTATTAGAAATAACCCAGCAACCATATTAGCAACGCAGCGATCTCTTCTGCGACGTGTGGTTTTATGTATCGAACACAATGGAGATAATATTAAACATTTCTTCATCATCATCATCATCATCATCTGACATGGAGCTGATAAATAAAATAATAAAAATGTATTAGAAAAGATTTATTTCTAAATATTCGTTGAACTAAAATTTTAACCACATAAAATATGAAATAAACAATAACTCCTTAACGGCTACGTTTAGGGCATATCTTTATATGGACTTTTCGACTCGAAATAGCTTCTGGAATTCATCTTTGAAATATTGCCGGTACATTTTGGCAATTCTGTTCGAGCAGTACAACGACGTGCTGAAGCTTGTTTAGTAGCAGACGGCGGACATTTTGAACAAATGTTGTAATTACGTACTCGTTATAATTATAGTTTGAACCTTCTTTTGTTTTAAAAATATGTTATTATTGAGTTTAACCAATTGATTAAATAATGAAAAGTTGAGATTCAACACTTTTTTCTGCGATTTTCAAATTTTTAAAACCGCGGTAGCTCGAAAAATACTGGTCTGATGGAAAAATGGTAGAGGAACTTTTTGTTTCGTTTTTGTCGCATAACACCATCCTTCAGTCCGTGGGCGCAAATTTCGAAACACGCTGTATATATGCATAATTACACTGTGAACAGTTCAATTTGTAAATACCTGATTTTAACAAATCGTTAGTTGTATCGTTAAAATATAAATATGAATTTCAATGAAGTAAGGCAAAAAAGAATTAACAACTTTTAGATACGTCTGAAGTACGCAAATATACGTTTCTTTTTCAAACTTAACATAAACGATGGTTTTATTATCATATGTAAGTAGTAAATTAAAAATTATTTGTTGCCTATAATGCACCGGGATGCACGTTTTACAAAACATATAATGCTTAATTCAAATTCGCAGTATAATTAATACAGAAATTCCAAAAACTGAAATAAATTCTGCAATTTTGATTGCATTTGTAGCTTAAAAAAGTAGTAGTAATTTTGATCTAATCTCGTTTTAAATAATATCTAAGCTATTTTTATCAATTACTTTCCCACCAGCCTATTGATGTTAAAGTTGTCTAACATTGCTAGAGTACAAATTTAAGTAACTGCATATTTTCGAATTTTTTGAAAAACGTTTATACGTTAGTTGGGCAATAAAACATTCCTAAATTCGCATTTATTATCTAAGGCACCCGCAAAAGGTATCAATGATTTTCGTAAAAATTATAGATGTCTTAAAGTTCAATATAGGTAGATACTATTGGATAGAAATGCGAACCAACAGGGTCACAAATATTGAGTTTCGATATAGATATTTCAATTCCCCCAATTTATGTGCTATGTTATTTATGTTGTAATACATAGTAAACTTTTTTACATATTTTAAGATATAGACTAAAACTTTGAAACCTTGCTTACCAACAAAGTTATTGTTAGTTATTATGTAATATAATTAAAGATTTAACAAAAATGGCATTCTTTTATAATATTTTGATTCGTAGCAGTTTTAAAAAGTCTATTTGGCAACTAAACAAGGATATAAACTAAGCAATTTAAGATTCTTAACACAATTTGAAGTTGATTTTTATGTATTTTAGCAGGTAGACGCAATAACAAGCAAAATGCCAGAGAAAAAATGTTAGACTTTTATACAACAAAATAATTTAAAAAGTTTCAAAAAATCCGTAGCATAGAATATTGTCTATCACATAGCAGTTATTAATAAATTCGAAAAATTAATAAAATTACATTTAGTTCTAATCGTAAACGTTTACAACCCTATTCTTCGTACAGTATCTAAAATAATCGACAGCCTAACTTTTGCAAACACGCATAAAAGAAATCTTCAGTATAAGAAATGTTTGTTAAACAAAAATCTAAAATCGTAGTGCTTGCCGTTAATAACATATTCTTAAAGCTGATTTTGCCGTACAGCAGTTACAAACATTTTCTAAAATGTAAATTTGTAAATTAACCAAATATTATTTTCAAATGTATTACTTAATGCTTGTATTTTAATCTAGAAGCAAGATTTTGAATTGAATAATACACTGAAATTTGATACTTTCTGCAGTAAACATTACTTATCTTTTTAATTTTGTGATCTTTTACTTGAAATAGCCTTACATTCATTCTATATAACGTTTTATCTCGTTAGTTAGCTACCAAGAAGATTTACCTCTGCTTTACTCAATTACAGTTGAAGTCGCTTATAACGCACCGCCGTATATAACAAACTATTACCAAAAGTCCGGCCAACTGCCCATAATACCTTCTATAAATATCCTTGCTTATAACGAACACGTAAATAACGAACTTTCGTATATAACGATCTACAAAATGTTTCCCGTCTTTGGACGTTTGTTCGTAAAATACGTATTTTATTAAAAATCAACTTGTATATAAACGCTCTTAATAACTATATCAAAAGAGACCTTTAGGTAATTATTATGCTTAGAACCTATATAAATTGTTGCGAGTTTCCGGTTACGGCATTTTTGAATTGTAATGCAGTGGGAACTTTTTTGGAAATTACGAAAGGGGATGCTTAGGTTTAATTTCTTTTCTTCAAAAAATAAATTATAGGTACGTACTTTCAAGATGATTTCAGTATTTCAATTGTAAAAGGGTGAGTATGTGCAGTTGGGTTTTCCAAAATTTAGCAGATTAGGTACATTAACATAGACAGAATTTTAGGATGAAAACGAAATTGTCATGGAAATACTATTTTGGTGCCTTGCAATAACCAAAATACTGTTTTTTAAAACCTTCTAATGTGTCTCAAAATGTTTTAAACTGTTTCCTGGGCGTGGAAAAATGCGTGAACGAACTGTTTATTACTACAACCACTAGGCAAATCAAAATTACAGACTTTCGTAAAACATTAATATTAGATACTTATACATAGGTATTATTACGTAGATATTTAAACAAGTGCTCCTGCAGCTTTATTATGTATTGTTGTGCTACGTAAATCAATACGTATTAAATGAAATCTTTTTCTTACATCGTTTACTACGAACTTCCGATATTACCAACTCATTTGGTAGGTCCCTCGCGGTTCTTTATAACTAATTTCAATTTTAGTAATATCTACTTTTCGAATTTTATGCTAAGCCGTTATAACGAACAAACATTCGCCAAATATCCATTGCATATTACTTCTGGAAAATATTACTATTATTATCATCATCGTTATTATTATTACTATTATTATTCTTTACTGATTCATTTGTTGTTGATCCTTTACTCGTTACCTCAAACAGTTAGGTCTTAATCGGGCCTTAATTGTTGACTTATTATGCTGTCTATCTCGACGGAAAACTTAGTTTGCCTAAAGTATAGCTAAGTTTAACGGTTTCCTTATTCTAGTTGTTTCCAGAATTGCGGATTTCTTCATTGTTCTTATTATTGCGGTTTTATTTAATGTTTTTTTTTTTTTCATAAATGTACGTATACCACTCAGAGAGAATTCACGCCCAGCACGGGACAATAAAAATGTATAACTTGCGGATCATACGACGCGCCTGTAACGGCAACGCTATTATTATCTAACATTTTAAACTTTTCGCAATATTTCATAAAACAGAATTAAATATAGACTTATTTTTTGATCATTTTTTATAAAACGGTTGGTTTTCACTTCTTATGGCGTAAAAAATAGACATGTTCAAATATAGCTAGAAATGGTTTCCAGTACCTATAGGTAAACGTCTTTCTTCAACATATAGAAAATTGTTTAATTTTTATGTTCGAGCACTGTATTTGTACATTGCTCGTTACAGGTTAATCAACAAATGGAAAAGTATATGCAGTGTTAGATACAAATGATTACTTATTCGTTTTCCTCTATATCAATAATTGCTGTATTATACTAATATCGAATAATGGTATTTATATAATAGGTACGGAAGTATCACAAAAAATATTTAGTTTTTGAAAAACACTCTTCCGACGACTAGGTACCTATTGAACCTTACAACAGTAATGAAGCCTTCGGCGTTTACCAATTCATGTCTTGCAGAAGACGGTTTCTTTTTTGAGCACCCGCGTATATTCAAAGTATATTTTCAACTACGATTTCACCGACAAAATATATTCATTTTGCACCTATTTAGGTACCTAAACCAAATTAGGTATACGGTAGTGGGTGCATAATTTAGAATATCATTTTCTCGATTTCGCACGTGAACGTAAGATAAACTAAACATGTAGATACATATCTGTTTTAACATCATTCATCAAGCAATTACATTTCCTGTTGCGTTTCGCGGATAAAACTATAACTAATAGTTAAAATTTGTTTAAAACTGACCTTCATTACTGATTGGTTAGAAAAATAAGTATCGCTTAGGTTTCCGCTGGCGTGCCATCCCGATTTCGAACACTAAACACATCTCACAAGGGCACAACATTCAAGAGCAGAGATTACTGGAGGACGGAACTGCGAAAAGCAACCGGCGATGGCTACTGCAAAGGGCAAGCCGATGGATCATTCAAAATAGAACATCGACAGTGATACTTTGTCGGTTTGGTGAACTTTAGACCTTTGGCGGTGGTAAGTACCCCCACTAGGTCTCGGAAAAGCGCAAAACTGCCACTACCGCCACGGTGCGACGGATATGGTTCGGGAAAGAGGGCGAATTGTGCTGGAGGTGAGCAGAGAGGCATTTGCATAATTATCTGGCTACAAGCCCAGTTTGGATGTCACAGGCCACCATGGCTCAATGCTGGGATGCGCCAATCATCAAGAGCAACGGAAGTGCTCATTTCTGAACGAAATTTAGCGGCCAATGACGGTGCGACGCGAAGGCCTCTTTCTGCGAAAGGCCGGCGTAGGGAGGAGCGCTTGTCCCTAGGGAGCCCATCGGCTGCAGCTGCTCGCTTGTCACAGCGCTGATCCTGTGCGCTTGCCTGGATGGAACCACTTCTACACCTGACATTGCGATGACAGCCTTCCTACGCTTTTGTCCATTTGCAGTATTTGATGTTTACTTCTCCAGTGCTTGTATTAAGACAGCAAGTTGGCCCCTACGTCGCCGTATTTGGTAAATGTGTAGTTCGTTTGTTTTTATACGCTTATCGTAACACGGATATTTTCTTCTTAGAATTATAACCCCTAAAACTGACAGCTAACACTTATCTTATCTAAACCGAAATAAAGTAACATGAGCCACGCTGTATAGTTGAAAATGTACTACTTCCTTGCAAAACATGCCTAGCGCTAAGCAAATTTAGCGGCAATTCTGTTCAGTTTACTTACGTCCAAGCGCTTCCTGTGGAACTGCAATGGTTCATTCTAAATGCCACAGCAAAAATTATTTTTGGAAAAAGTTCATACGATTTAAGACAGTTTCCTAACTTTATGTTTAATACTATAAGAGCCCGCTTCACGGAAAAGCAAGAAAGTGAACGTTTGCTAAAAAATATGATGTGTGGGGTATCGGATGCGTACAATTAGACTAGTTGGAATCATTTGATTTCCAGGAATTCTTCCGCGTAGCAACTTCTTGGTCCTGGGACGGACCGGGATGGTTGTCTTGACGACGTTTCGGCAAAGTCACATTTGCCATCTTCAGGTCTTGTCGGATAACTTTCTGCTGATGGTTCTTATAATACGACTGTAGAATGTAATATATACCTACCTATACATATACCTACTTCTATATACCTACGTACCTATTTATAAACGCCTTTAAATCAGAGAAGTCGGTGGTTTATTTTTTGGAGGCGCTCGCGCTTCTTATGCTGCTTGTTGTGTGTTGTGTAAATTTTAAACGTTCAGTTGATTGCTTTTTCTGCCTGGGAAAATTTCCTATGCATCAGTATTTGTCATGGGCAAAAATGAGTGGTTTTCTGAGCAAGAAACTATTTTTCTAGGAATCGGATTATTATTTTCATGTAGGTATCGCACAATGAATGTAAGTTTATATACCTGACCATTAATTTGTATCCATTACCTGAACGTAAGTGTTTGACATCTACAAGATAAGTAAATACCAATGTTAATTTTAGAATAAGAACCACTGCCTGATTTTTGTTCAATTGTTTTTATTTTATTCGTTTTGACGTCACTTAAGACTTTTATGTACTAATACCAGTATATGATTGTTTTTGAATCATTTGACAGACTACTGTTTTCTTCCTATTGTGGTTTCAAAATATTATGGGGTTGCATGAGAAAATTTCAACTGAAATGTATATTTAAAAGCGTATTATATTGTAGGTACTTCGCTAATATTCTGTACTGTAATGACGTCATACTTCTTTAGAAGAAAATTAGAAAACTACTCGCAATTCAGTTGATATTACTAGCAGTTACGAATTTTAAAAAATTGTAACCTCAAGCCTATGTAATTATGCAAAGTTTAAAAGTTTTAAAAATACCCTTGACTTGATTAATTTTTGACGTTGAGTAGGTATAATAAATATATAAAAAGAAAGGATGTTACAGAAAACAGCCCCATTAAACAGAGTATGTTGTTTTTAATAACGCGCTCTAATACTGATAATAAAATTTAAAATTGAATGTCGAGAGGACGACTTAATATAGGATCCAATAACACTTAAGCGTGATTCAGTTTCGCTTGCAGAATTTGCCAGGGGATTACTTCTATATACAATGTGGGTAGAGAGGTATCTGTGCATATTGCACGAAATTAACTTATGCTTCCAGTTTATTAAACGAGAACGTTATTAGTCATTGCTTCTGTATATTGTTTTTTATCAAAAATAACAACAGAAGCAATATTTTCTACGATAAAAAACTCCGTTAAAATTAATTTGTGGCATCGTTAGATAAAAATACTATTTACATTGCTTTTATAAAAGATCCACATAGACTTTGTGAAATTAACGTATTTCGGTATATATATATGTATACATACAGGGTGTTTGTTTTCCTTTTGCAAAATCCTACAAATTTATTCAAAAATATGAAGCGGTATGAAAAATGTATTAAAAAAAGGTTTCTTGTGGTAAAACTACTTGTACCTATATAGGTATAACTTTGTAAACAGTTAAAATGTAAGAATGAACAATAGGCTTTTGAAATAACCCGAGAGCGAAAAGAAATTTAGCGAAATCTCCTGTAGATCGTCTTATTTCAAATATGTATAATGCTTTTTTCGGAAGTCTAGAACGTCACAATTAATGCCAATACAATTTTATAAATTTCATCTTTAACGTCAAAGTATAGCATCAATTTTTCCAGATCTCGTTGTGTATCGCTCACTCGCTTCTTTGTTTGATGCCTATTTTTGTAAAATATTATTTTTCTTTCAATTTGAAAACGGATATCAAAGTTATGTTTCTATTATTGATCCAGTAGTTTCTGAGATAATACAATTTTTATGGTGAAACGAAATCCATCAAATTGTAAAACACTTAACCCTAAAATTGGTTGTGCAATTGCACCTCCTTCTTCTTAGTGCTTTAACTCTACGAGACATAGCGATCTTCTCTCCTATGCCTGTTGCGTGTTTAGAATGCCACAGATATAGAGGACCTACAGCTTAACGTAGGCTTTGAACCACGGGAAGTGTAAACACTTCTACTCCAGAGAAGATTTACTACGCACATAAGTAGGTACTATTGCACCTCCAGTTTGATTGAAACAAAATTTCCTAATTTACTTTCAAACGAACCTCAGATAATTTCATTAGGACATCACACCACTTAAATTATATACCTACTATTTTTCATGTAACTTCCTAGGTAAAGGATTAGCGCAGTAACTATAGTAAGCACATATCTTTAACTTAGGTACATCTCTTTCTAAGGCACGTGAAAGGTTTAAACTGGTGTACGACCGTACGACTCACAATGAAATACTCAAATACAGATTTACGTCTACATTAGAATCGACACGTGCTCACTGCCGTTTGGTGTATAACCTGATGTTAGAAAGAGATGCCCTTTACTTCAGTACCTAAAGCTACCGCATTTTATAAACAAATGTCACAACAGTTCTCAACAGGTCCTGCCACGATCGTCTATTTTTGACAAATTTTGTCCCTGCGTATATGTGAAGCTACATGGAAAATACTCTTTTTCTAAAAGAAAATGACATTTCTCGAAGATACTCGGATAGAACGATATTCACGAAAAGCATCTAACATTTTAAAAGCAAACCGGTTTCATCCATACCACGTCACATTAGTATGCAACACCTTCCTGAAGATGATTACTCACAGTGCCAATATTTAACAAACGAAGTTACTACTGATCCGCTGTTCTTAAAAAATATTCTATTTTCTGACGAAGCGATGTTTAGTAACGGTGGGTGTGTAAATAGACACAATTACAATTTCTATTCACAATATAACCCACACTGGATTCAGCAAGACCACTTTCAAAGCATTTTTACTGTAAATGCGTGGAGTGGTATTGTTGACAACTTTATCGTTGATCCCCATTTCTTTGAGGGCGGTTTAAATGGGAGAAATGTATTTACATTTTTTAAAAAATAATTTGCCTCAACTTTTAGGAGGACATTGCTCTGTCATTTCTTTTTATGTTAGACAGCTTATGTGGTTTCAAAATGATGGAGCATTTGTCCACTTCCATAGAATTGTAAGAAACTACCAAGTTGAAACATTCCTTGGCCTCCACGTAGTCCGGACTTGACTCCGTTAAATTTCTTTTTTTAGAGTAAAGTAAAAACGAAACTCCCGTAGAAACTCAGGAAAATTTACGTGAAAGAATTATTATTTTTTTTTATTAAGAAGTTTGTTGGTGCCTCAACCGTTAGGTCTTATGGCACCACATTCCACGGTGTATGCTATAGGGAATTAAAAACTTGAATTTCTGTAAGGTTTAGGTCCTTATTGTCTATCCATCTGAGGGGGAGTGGAGGTCTGAAGTACCTATGTCTTTCTTTCTGCTATGTTTATCCATTCGTTGTACCATTTGGTGGTTATGTATTGTTTTACATAGGTTTTTAAGTCTGACCTTGTAGCGAGTTCTGTACTGTAGGTTTTGATTTGGGTGGCTTCTTTCGCATATTTGTCTGCTGATTCGTTTCCATATATGTCCGTGTGTGATGGGATCCAAAGGTATTTTAGGTACATGAAAAAATTATTGAATCATGTACTAACTCGTGTTAGAAATTCTCTTCTGCGGTGGATTGGCTTATGTAAACAGCAAGGTGGACGGCAGTTTGAACATTTATTAAATCATTAATCAGTGTTTTTCTTTCTGTTTTTATTTAATTTTTTTGTTGAGTTTGTTGTTATGACAACAAATTTTTATGCTATCGTGGCTTTCTCTGTATTTATTTTGTTTAAATTATAAGAAATAAATATTGTAAATGTACCTATTGCTAAACTGCATTTTATTTTTGGTAAATCGTTTCATTGTAGTTTCTTAGTACATCCAACGTAACTACTTTGATTTTTATGTTTTTAAACAGTATAAAGTTTACTAAGATACCTACGGAATACAAACAACTGTAATGTGTGTAGCCTACCTACCTGTTCCAAGATAAAGTAATCGCCCTGTATATTATTACCTAACTTTTATAAAGGGTGCATCAAAAGACCCTGTGTATTTTGACAGCGTTCATTCCGTACCCTGTTTAAAATAAAGATTACCGGCATATGTCAGTTTTACTGAACGGGATATTCCTCTCTTAATCTGATTACAAGTTCTGTACACCTGGCTTTGGAAACGTTCATGGTGAACTTCACGAGAATGATACTTAAAGAATATACACAAATATAGTAAATATATATATATATATATATATATATATACTATATAATTAAAAAATTACAGATAATTATCTAATTTTATGAAAACAAATTATAACAATTATAAAGTGACAGTCTGACAGTGACAATTAGAATTGTAATAAATATCTAAAAGAAATGTTTCTGAATTACTTTGTAGGATGAATAAGAAGCCATTTGGCAGAGTGGTTGCAGTAGTTTCGGGTCAATGAGTAAATTCGTTCGCTTTGGCGATCAGAACCCATTTCTCCCGGCAAGAGCACTTCAAAAACCTTTGCCCAACACCGCTGATATAATTGGATGTCGTTGCGCTATGAAACAATAATTTGTGCGTTATGTGCAGGATTGGACTTTAAATCGCTTAAATTATTACAATATTTTACGATCGCAGAAGAAGAATCGGCGACGTTAATAATGGAATATAATAAAGGGCATCAAAGGAATTTATAACTCAACGTTTTGGAAAATATTTGCTCTTCAATAATTATGTTCCTTGCGCTTAGAACATAAAACTAGATTCGAAAATAATGGGATAAGCAATAATTCTTTCAAATAATAAATAAGTAATTAAACTTTCTTGAACCATTATATTATAAGGTGAAACTTCAATGTCTTAAATATCACTTCACATATCAGGAAAGTAACTACGTAGGTATATGAAACTATTGTAGAGGAAACATCACATGCAAACTGAAGTGAGGTGGGGAAGGGTATGAGGTAGAAATTGCGTGCGTAATTTTGGAAAAACGGTTCAATAAATGTCAATTCTCTTTGAATATTTAGATTGACCTGGATATATTCTAGGATTGTTTAGTGGTAGAATGTTTCTTTTAAATTTTTTTCTTGTAAATATGGTGACCTAAAAACCCACCAAATTAACCTCAAATTAACCTTAACTTTGAGCCGTTTGTCTAATAATTTTCAAAAGTAGCACGATAGAATCCTTCATTAACCTTTTTGACACATATCTTATAAATTTCAACACAATTGAACAATTAATAAATGTATAATTACGCACGGTCGAAATCACCACAAAGTAATAATTTTCAAATCATTTTTGGATTGGAAGGTGCTGCCGCCTATGTACTACAACAAGTTTCAGTTCAGATGGCAGGACACATGTGAATCACGTCATCACGTGATCTCTGACCACCTGCAAAACTTTGCAGTCTTGCAGTTTATTCATTCGAATTTCTACCGATTGTGCTTTTTAAAAGTGTTTCGTATGAAATGACAGTCGCTTGTTAGTTTT
>JABXWE010103612.1:0-10447 GCA_014611495.1 Limonius californicus | reverse complement strand
TTTGCCCAACACCGCTGATATAATTGGATGTCGTTGCGCTATGAAACAATAATTTGTGCGTTATGTGCAGGATTGGACTTTAAATCGCTTAAATTATTACAATATTTTACGATCGCAGAAGAAGAATCGGCGACGTTAATAATGGAATATAATAAAGGGCATCAAAGGAATTTATAACTCAACGTTTTGGAAAATATTTGCTCTTCAATAATTATGTTCCTTGCGCTTAGAACATAAAACTAGATTCGAAAATAATGGGATAAGCAATAATTCTTTCAAATAATAAATAAGTAATTAAACTTTCTTGAACCATTATATTATAAGGTGAAACTTCAATGTCTTAAATATCACTTCACATATCAGGAAAGTAACTACGTAGGTATATGAAACTATTGTAGAGGAAACATCACATGCAAACTGAAGTGAGGTGGGGAAGGGTATGAGGTAGAAATTGCGTGCGTAATTTTGGAAAAACGGTTCAATAAATGTCAATTCTCTTTGAATATTTAGATTGACCTGGATATATTCTAGGATTGTTTAGTGGTAGAATGTTTCTTTTAAATTTTTTTCTTGTAAATATGGTGACCTAAAAACCCACCAAATTAACCTCAAATTAACCTTAACTTTGAGCCGTTTGTCTAATAATTTTCAAAAGTAGCACGATAGAATCCTTCATTAACCTTTTTGACACATATCTTATAAATTTCAACACAATTGAACAATTAATAAATGTATAATTACGCACGGTCGAAATCACCACAAAGTAATAATTTTCAAATCATTTTTGGATTGGAAGGTGCTGCCGCCTATGTACTACAACAAGTTTCAGTTCAGATGGCAGGACACATGTGAATCACGTCATCACGTGATCTCTGACCACCTGCAAAACTTTGCAGTCTTGCAGTTTATTCATTCGAATTTCTGCCGATTGTGCTTTTTAAAAGTGTTTCGTATGAAATGACAGTCGCTTGTTAGTTTTTTAATGAAAATAGTCGTATTTTCATAAAAGAGGGTAAAGTGTAAATAAAAGTGTTATGAAAGACCTACATACCCACAGTAAAATAGTGTTTATCGGCATTCTGCTATTATAAATATTTGTACTAGAAGGTAAGTTAAATAAGTCAAATCATGTATTACATTATCTCGAGAACGTTTCTAGCTACTTTTTTTTTGTGTTTGTATTTTATCTTTCTACCTTTGTAGATAAAGTAAATAAAAACATGGAGCCACAGAAAGAACCAGTGCATAGAAGGGGTAATAAAACTCGTCTTAGACTTAGTACGAGACGTAGAAAAAGATGCTTTCATACACGCACTCCAAAAGTTGTACCTGCAGATGAAAATCTAGAGAATGTGCTTGAGTTTGAAGAAATGGATGAAAATATTGATCAGGTTACAACTGCCATCCATGTACATAAGTATAACAGCAAGTACCTAAATATAGGATAATATTTTAATACTTTTACTTTTATTTTAGGAGGAAATTGCAATGGATATTGAAGTTGATAAGCAGGATAGTGAAGAAATTAAATTAGATGGGCGACGAATAATTGCTATTTATTCATTCGGGTAAATTTCTTTTTGTAACGAAATAATTTTGCAAATCAGTAATTTTACGAGAAAACTGACATGGCAAAATCGCGAGACCGAAGGTCGAGCGATTTTGTCAAATGTCTGATAGGGCAGACATTAAAGTGACGTAAGCTTACTAGATGTAGTCTGGTTATGAGGAACAGACGTTTTCATCGGTGATAAAAAAGGATGCACCTCAAATTGACAAAACTGTCATCATTAAATGACACATTTTATATACATAGGAGTTAATTTATCATTACATAACTAGTTACGAAAAGTAAAGCGTTTCCTAACGTCAGACAGTTTTGAAAAGTGTCACTTTATGTGTCAAAATTAGATAAATAAACGTTATTGTGTTATAATATTATTAGCTTATACATTTTTATAATTGATTTACTTTACTTTAAATATGTTAGGTAATTATTCAATGTATACTATATTATACACCAAGGTAGAGAAGACATTTTTCTCAGCCGAGCAGTATTATTTCCCGAGATGTGAAGCATCGAGGGACATAAGTTGCCAATTGATAAGTCTTCTCTACCGTGGCTGATACACTATTTTTTTCACTACTAGCACCTTTATTCCTTTTATAATTAATCACTTTTACATTAATAAAAAATAAAATGACAAATGCAAATGTTTATTTCTATCAATTTATTTATATCCACAAAAACTAAGCCTTCTTCTTCGTCTGTGCGTAGGCCAATGGCCTGTTAAGTACCTACAATGAGTAGGTTCTAACAGGCCATTGGCCTACACACAGACGAAGAAGAAAAACTAGGTACTCTTGCTTGAAAACAAGAGGATAGTTAATTTCAATTGACATTTGTGTAAAATATGTATATTAAATAGGCATCTGAGTGCTAGGATCTAGTGATTGTTTCCATTATTAACGAGTAATTAATAATGAAAAATTATTAACCACTAGCCGAGAAAATCAACTTCTCGCATTGAAAACAAGGTAAATAATGGCACTTTCTAAAGCTAGTAGTGGAAAAAATATATTATTAATTATTATATTAATCTATGTTAAATTATAATATTCAACCTGTTCCTGTATGAAAATAAAATTGTTACAAGTTAAAAGTTGTATTTAATGGGTTAAAAGAAATTCTACATAATAATTGGCAGTTTAAAAAATCGTGCTATTTTTTAAAATTATTAGGTGTGGAAAGGGCTCAAAATTAGGCTAGTTTGAGGTTAATTTGGTGGGTTTTTTGGTCACCATATTTACAAGAAAAAATACTATCTAAATATTCAAAGAGAATTGACATTTATTGTACCGTTTTTCCAAAATTACGTACGCAATTTCTACCTCATACCCTTCCCCACCTCATTTCAATTTATCACTTTTTTCTTGCCTCAGTTACGACGTACGTCGATGAGACAGAATGATTAAAGTACGTCGTTGATCAAATACGGCCACTCCCACAAGCGCGTCATAATCTACCTCTCCCTTTACGTTTGCCCCGCCAAGAAACTCTACGGACTGTAATGAGTCCTCTTAATTAAAGTATTTGATTATTCCAACAACACATGCAACTAAAATTTCTAAGTTCGGAGTTAAATAAATACACAAGAAAATTAAACTGAATATTCAGAATGAAATTAATTATTCCGTAGTCCGGTCCTGGAATGTCGGTAATTCAGTCCACTGCACACGAGACGGATCGTTGCTGTACTTGGCCTGCACGCGGAGCTCGGAATGTGAGGTTAACAGCTTGCTAAATTAGAAATCAAATATATTATTAATACACAGGATATATCAGACTGGAATCTACGGTGTCGTTATTAAAAGTTAGTTCGGGTGCGTTGAATCAAGTTTGTGAATTTTCAAGCGGTCAAAGTTCGGTGTGTTTTATCGCTGTTTTAAATTCGGCGGAATTAGAACGTTTACAATTCAAACGTAGGTTGCCTCGGCCGGCAAAATTATATTACTTGATCCGTGGTAATTTCCCTCGCTGGGATTTCGCTGGCTAAAGTGAAATATGGGAATTTGCTTTAATTATTCGGACCTCTTTACGGAATAGGAATCACTAGCAAAAATTCGGCTCGCGCCAGATTAATCTAGTGTACGGATTTATTTAAACGGGGATTGTGTTTAGCAAAACTCGGGATTTATATACAGGAGGTGACACCAGAAGAATGCGGCTCGCGCCAGATTAATCTAGTGTACGGATTTATTTACGGGAATACACTTCTAGAATGCGGTGTGAACCAGATAAATTCAGTGTAAGGGTTTTATTTAAACTGGACTTACTTTTACAAAACTCGGAATTACAATCCCAGGTTAGGCAAAAGTACAGGGAAACGTAATTGCTGTAAGAATGCGGTTCGCACCAGATTAAAACAGAATTTCTCAGGATTTTAGGCAGGGTTCTCAGGTTTACGGTAAATTATTTTACAAGTTCAGGTCAGGACAGGTTTTCTAAGCTCGACTACTCTCTTCTGATCTGGACTCAAAAGTTAATGATTTTTCCTCGGGGAGCTCCTTTTGTACCCATTTTCCATCTGATCTGGCTCGGGCTCTTCGCTCCTCGTGTCGCCGGTAGTGGGGAACGCCTCGCTAAAGTCCACTTGCAGCGCCGCGCGCGCTCCTACGGTAAACTAACAACGCGAAAATTTCCTAAATAAATTTAAAAAATGCGTTGTCCCCAAGAACTTCGTTACAAGTTGTAGGTAAAATGTTGTTTATATCACGTGCCTAAAACAATTTCATATACTCGTGCAGATTTCCGCACTCGGCCTTCGGCCTCGTGCGTCAAATTCTGCACTTGTATGTAATGAATTGTTTTCGGCACTTGTTATAAAAATAACTATAAAACGTATGAACGAAAACAATTAATTACAGTAGTTGTGTGCAATCGACTGCCAGATTTAATTTAGATTTTATTGAAAAATAACTTGGTACTGCTAAAAGCTAGATACACAGCTAGATTTTTAATTTATGATAGTTGTTGTTTACAGTTGAAAACCCTTTGATATATCACGTTAATATAGATATAGATGATTTAATTAAAATTAAATTATCCTGCAATTATACCCTTATTAATATACAATGCATAAGTTAATTAACGGTAGTTGACTGTAATGTGTTTATTTGTAGGCGTTTTATGCAAACATTTAAAGTTATATTTTATCACTACAGTTTAAGTGTTTTACATGACAACTAACGGCAATTTCATATTGTAAAGTGTTCTTCTGCATAAAATGATAATTACGGTAATTGTTGAACAGATAGTTTTATTTGTCGTCATTTTACTCGTTGCAGCGTAATAGGTTAACATATAAAAACAGGATAGTAGAAAATTAGTTCTCTAGTAGAACCTTTTTTATGTGCACCTTTTGTTACGGCCCAAATAACAGTATCTAAAAATTTTATGATACATACCCGAGTGCACATAAAGCGCGCGATGTTAGTGAATGTAAAAGAAAATTGAAACCTATCTTAGACGGTTTTTGAGCTGCTGTATGGATGTAAAGATGGTGTTAGCACCTCTTTTTTGTAGAATTTCATATTAACTAATGTGACAAATACACGCTGTTATATTGCTGAAAGATTTATCATAAAAATATAATTATACAGGGTAGGCCAGCTAAGTGGTTCCCGCTCTTGCCTTTTCTGGATGTTTTTAAAAAGTCGGATGTATCACTGATCTATTCTGCAGTATTTGAGAGCATTTATGACTGCCCAAGTTTTGATTGTATCGAAGGCCTCTTCAGATTCTACGAATGTTAGAACGATGGGTTTATTGTATTCATGGCACTTTCCTATAACGTTTTAAGCATTTGAAGGTGATCGCTAGTGCTATACCCCGATCTAAACCCTGCTTGCTCTGGTGCTTGGTAAGAATTCAGTTTATTTGTTAACCTATTGAGTATCACTCTTGTGAAGAGTTTGTAAAGGTGTGAGAGAAGACTGATAAGTCTATAATTTTCTAGTTTTTTGATGTCCCCTTTTTTGTGCAATAACATGATTACCGCATTGTTCCAGTCGTCAGGTAAGTTTGCTTCATGCAAGCATTTATTAAACAGAGTATCTTATGTGCTTTACCATCACAAGCTTTCATCTCCGGGATTATACCGTCTTCTCCTGGCGATCGTCTGTTTCTTAGTTGTTTTAAGGCATGATCTATTTCGCTTATGTTAACATCGGGCAGATCCTCCGATCCAACATTCATTATTGGTACATTTCTTTGTGTTTTATTTATTATTTCTTGATTAGGTCTTTCTATTCCAGTTCTTATAGATGTTATTGATTGGCATGACATCAAGGTCTTTAAATTCGTCCCAATGGCTCATGGTGGGATAAATTAAATAAATATAATAAAAACCAATGTCGATTCCCACAAAATTTAATAAATGAACTTATACAATTGTAATTAACGTTTCGAGTTAGCTATAACCCATCTTCAGACTAAAAACATATAAAACACAAGCTTACACTTTCAAAAAGAAACATATTATAAAATTGTTTAAATAAACTTACCCAAAACGAAATTATCCAAAGTACTTAAAAAAATAACATCAAAGGTGGTATCAAAAAAGTTTACGGAGCAGGCTACGTTAAATTAACCAAACATTCTAACAAACTAATACCGCAACGCCGGTAGGTCAAAATAAATAAAAATAATTCCGTGGAACGTCAGAATAACATGTTAAAATTCATATTTGAATTTAAAATTGAGATAACCCCAAATAAGGGGCGACATGAAAACAGAAATAAATTAATTAAACAACCCCGTGAACCATGTCAAAGAAACAGACGGGAAATGATTTAATAAACATATTGTCAAGAGACTACGCCATCAATATGTCGAAGTATGAAACATAGCAACAAAACTATAGCTATCCAAATAAAAGGTGAGAAACTTAACTGTTAAATACAAAGTAAACCACAATAAACTTCTAAATTCTAAGATGCCATTATTAGATCAAAATATTGAAAGTATATGGGAGATTATTAAATCTAATATCGTTCAAAACATAATCAGGTTGGTCTTTGTATTTTGTAACCGCTTTCGCGATTCCCATAATTTCTAACAAATTCAATCTTAAACCTTTCTCGCAAAAATGTAAAATTTGAACGTCCATGTTCATATTCGTATTATGATCCTCAGAAATACTATGAGCTGCAAAAGCAGATTTAAAATTAATATTGGGGTCTACGTTAATTAAATTATTTTTAATCATATTTATTTTTTTTCTTTAACCCTCACATTTATGGTGTGTCGCCTAGTTGTATGACGGCGACAACAAAAATAGTTCCTCACACAAATTATCAAATAACGAAATCCTAAACAAGGTCCAGGTATCGAAGACAAGGGTTCGACTAACTACAGTCGAAGAAGGGTGGTTCGATGTAAGCCTAGGCGCCACCTGTTTAAAAAAAAACCTTTTCTCTTCGAAGATAACTTTGGATAAACAGGAATCTTCCTGGATGCGAACTTACCTTGTCTGGTAATTTTTAAACTTATCGTTCAAGACAGAATAAAACACAATTAAAATATACAGTTCACAATATATATATATATATATATATATATAATGATCCAGAAAAGATATTTTCATTTATCAATACAAAAAAAAATATATATATATATGAAGCAAAAAAAATCCCCCGTTATGTATATACATGTACCTAAGTTCACATTCATGAATAATTAACTGAACGGACTACAGTACGTACTTCCTCTGATTTAATTTTTAATTACAAAGCAGGCCCAAAATTTCCAGGGAAAGCAATAATGCGCAGAACAGGTTTTAAACAAAGAAGTGTCAATCCACTTCTAAAATTAATATCAACCAATTACCGAATTACTGACTAGCATTCCTATATATTGAGGCCTCATATACGCAATAACTAGATTAAATAACCAAAATTTAATGGTATATACGCACGAAATTATAAACCTAAATACAAAAGTTTTTGTCGAGTATTTATTTTATTTCGCTAATTATATTGCTACGCAATTAAACGAGTTGTCGTTGTTAGTTTTTGCTAGTTTTCGAAATTCCGTGGCCTTATCACCCCAACGCAGATACGTAAAAGAACGTTATTTTACAGACCTTGAAGAGTTTTCTTTTACACCTAGTCTCGTTGTACGCCCATCTGCGCTGACAATCTCTGCACTGGAATTTCTAGCCTGGAAATTACCTCCCACGTAGTTATAATTGCGATCTGGATCCGGATTTTTCCTCCCTTTACCGGCTTCCGGTTACTTAATGCCTAAATTAATTCAACTGTCTTAGCAAAAGAACAAATGGAATAAGAACCTAGTTTAGCTTACCGAAAAGATATAAAATTGGCAGAAGAAAAACTTCCCACAGTGCACAAAAATTAGGAATACTCCCAGGGAAAAATTTACTAATACACAAACGTGTTAAACTTCCCTTTATAACTTGAAAACTTCCTGTCGTAACGACCTTAATTAAAAATTCAAGACTGCACTTGTTGAGAATTGAAAGTGTTCTGTTAAACCAGTAGACGGCGGACTTCAAAATCGGAACCTCGAAATGCGCGATCGATGCGCAAAGCCCAAAAATGAGGACAAAATTATTTGAATCGAATATACACCACGCGTCAGAAATCACACGTTACAATGGATCTACCTGTTTGACCAATATGAAAAGCCGGACAACTATTGCAATTAATTTTATATACCCCAGATTTCGATCGATGATCGATCTGATCCTTATTATGAACTGACAGATTTTTTAGATTAAGACAAACTGAAAAAGAAATTTTTAGGAAGTACAGAGAAGCACAACTGGGGTGTCCCTAAGATCTTCGGGAAGCGGGAAAAATTCGCTGGTACGCCCCTGAAGAATGGATCGAATAGAGATAACGCTACGGGCCAGGATTTTCTTTGACGACGAGAAAGGAAGACACGGAACTTCAGATGCCAAGATCTCCGCCGCTGTACGGTAGAATCACTTGTAGCGGCTCGAAAAAGGACGCTCACGGGGTTGAAAGCTTGAATCCCACACAAGTCGACAAGTCGAGGGAACAATTTCACTGAATTATTTTTGCAAAAAGGTGACACTCTGCTAGTATTTTTACACCGACACAAGTCGAAGATTCTCTTGCCTAAGGCAAAAACGAAACGATATATTTATTTAGCAGCAGCTGCTAACAACCCGGTAACCAAAAACAAAGCACGTCGGTTCACTCCAAGGAGCTAGCGTCCACTTCTTCCCTTAATTTATCAACGGTCCCCGAAATGGTATAGAGCGCCCGGGTCGAACGAAGATGTTAAATCCGACTGAAGAAAGGACGAAATGCGAATCTCAATATGTAGCAGCAGAAATATTTCATCATATTGCGAAATATGGTGCAAGAGTTCCAGAACAAATTTTGCACGTGAACTTCTGGGAAGCATAACATTTCCAGGGCCATTTTGTAGACAAAAGGGGTTCTAAGAATTGTTTTCGGTTGACTCTAAACAGACTAAACATGCTTGACAAGCGTTCGTTTAAGTTTCGAAAGTGGCCCCCCATTAATTTAATCTTTGAAAATAATGAAAATAGTACTCGACTTAAGGAAGGCAATTAAAATAGAGATTTAATTCCTATGAAGCGGCAAAACTAAACGAATATAACACTAACTAACAAACTCCTGGTTACAATTTAAGTCCGTTTTCTTACATTGATGCTATTATTCGTATCATTCTCGCTCTTAAGAGCGAAAACTGTCTGTCACTGTGCCTTCTTTGTTTTCTGTATTGAAACTGGAATGGCGTTTGTTTAACTATGTTCTGTTTCTAATGATGCACGGCTAAACTATTTCTCTTGTTAATAAACAGTGGTTCGATCTGAAATTTGCATCACGTTTAACCAGACAATCTTGTTTTTTTGAATCGTTTCTCGCCACAAATGGTCTAACAAGCTGTTCATCTTTTTTTGAATTTTCTACCCTGGTGTTTTGGCTAGATATTATTCAAATAAAAATAAACCAAAATATACTTATATAGAGCAATATAATTAGTCGAAGGATTTCATAATTGCCTCACTATACGAACCGTTTTTTAATGTGTGTGACAAGCGTGCACACCAAGCACCCAGAAACTGTCAAGTGATTAACTGGTACGTGTTTTCAGTCGATCTTTTTCAGACTAATTCCTAGATCGAGTAGTTAATTACATAATTAATTGACAAAAACTGAAACACTACAGTCAGCTCTATTCTATTAAATAAATTTAATTTCTTAACTGCGATTTATATTTGTTTCCGTCTACCGTAGAAATTCCATTACTTCTAGATATATTATAATATTTATATGCTTTGCGAAATTGTAGATCCCAAATAGTGCTCCCTCGGTGAGGCAATGCAGTTGATGCATTCACAGTTGCTACGCTACTGAATAATAATAATACCATTCGGGATAGCAGTTCCATGTTTATCCGTGCTTATCCTACACTTACCAGGACAAAACCCATTATGAAGTGAATACGCCACCTTGTAGTTTGCTGACAGCAAAGCAGCTCAATAGAATTTATTATTCAACCTGTTCCACACGTCAGAGGTGATATTCTGCTTTAGCTTTGTTTCCATATTTACATTTATATTGCTCGTCTTGCCCACGGCGCTCTTACATTTTGGCTGTGTCCTCTCAGCTTTTGCTTAAATCTTGCTGTCTTCTTGTTTGCATCGGTCGAAGTTCATGAAAAAACCAAACTAACGAAGCAAAGGTATGAGGTGTGACGCTGTAGACTGCGGCTGCAATAGTGCGGTTTAACGAAAAGCATTGAAATGCCACATTACATTGTGTCTGTTCAGCCGGGAGCTCAAATCCCTAATTTATTTTGAACCCTGCCTGGTTATTGTGAAGTTTTGTAACAAAGAAGTGCGCGGAATACAAGATCTTGGCT
>JABXWE010103611.1:0-14921 GCA_014611495.1 Limonius californicus | reverse complement strand
GCCGAATACCAATCTAAATTTGTATTTCATCCAATACGCCGACTACGCATCGATTCGGCGGTTTGGCCATTCGGTAAAATGTCCACGAAAGTATCTATGAGCTTCGTTCAAAACGTCGACCACAAACCGAGTCGGCGTGACTTGGACACTTGGACGCGGGGCCTACGATTTTACTTCCTATCCGAGAAGAAGGGCCGTTTTACCGTTTTTTTTATCGCTCAGAAAAAAACCACCGACCTGGGCGTCCGGATTCGAACCCGGGACAACTGCGTGAAAGGCATGGCTGATGGCTTGAAAGAGCGAGATCTAGGACGCGGCTTTCCAAGTATCTCTATGCACTTAGGCCACATTTGGCCCATTACGGCCAACATATCCGAGCTACCGGTGCCGGTGATCATATATCGTAATTCCAAAATTAAATAAAGTATGTACAGGGTGAGCGAAACTCGATGTCTCAGCTCTATCATAAGAAAAGGAAAAACGATAGAGAAAGTCTGAAAAGAAATTCTTAAATGGGATTGAGTAAGGTCCGTTTTAAGCCAAATTTGCATATTTTTCCATATTTGGAAACTGAAGTAATGGCGTCATCAAATTTATTTTTTCCAGAAACATACCTAAATTCTGGCTTATTTAAAAAGAGCTAATTTTTCTGAACACATTTTGTAGAAAAAAAATTTACCATCTTTTTCCTCTAAAAAATTATAAGCAAATTTGTAAAAAAAAAGTATTACCAAAAATTCGCAATCGTCACGATTTAAACAAGTAGCCTTTGGAAACAAATAGCAAAGTCGCATCTGTCAATAATTAAACATTATTAATTAGTATTAATTATTAATTTAACCTAAAAAAACACATAATATGTTACAACTATTACCACAGAAAGAAACAAAGTATGTAGGCAATCACTACAACAAATTTTCAATGTAACCACCTCCTACTTCTAAACACTAATCCAATCTCCGCCTTACTTCTCTCACTGAAGGCTTACGTAACATTTTTCTAGATAGTTCAGCGCAAGCATTTCTGATTTTTGCTTTTAAATGTTGCAAGTTAACAGATGGTGTTCTGTAAACTTTATTTTTCAAAGTTCCCCACAATCGGTCCATTTATGCCTATCCAATTTTCTCCGTAAGTTTTATTTAAATATTGTTGGACAATTCTTGCTCCATCATGCTGGAAACACATGTTTGCTTGCAGCTGTAATGGCAGATTTTCGAGAAGCACAGGCAGTTGTTCTTGAAGAAATTGCAAATATCGCTCAGAATGTAAAACTCCTTCGTAAAAATATGGACCAATCAAATGCCCATTAATAATACCACAGCAAACGTTAATTCCGAAATGTCCTTGGTTTTCAATCGGATTGACAAAATGTGGATTTTCAGTAGCCCAAAAATGTTCTTTTTTTTATTGGTCTTACCGTTACTAACAAAACGGCTTTCGTCCGTCCATAACACATGCTGAAAAAACCGACTTTGCTATTTGTTTCCAAAGGCTACTTGTTTAAATAGCGACGATTGCGAATTTTTGATAATACTTTTTTTTTACAAATTTGCTTATAATTTTTTAACGGAAAAAGATCAAATTTAGCAAATATAGGTATGTTTCTGGAAAAAATAAATTTGATGACGTCATTACTTCAGTTTTCAAATATAGAAAAATATGCAAATTTTGCTTAAAACGGGCCTTACTCAATCCCATTTAAGAACCTCTTTTCAGATTTTCTCTATCGTTTTCCTTTTCCTTATGATAGAGCTGAGACATCGAGTTTCACTCACCAACGTCATTGATGTCATTTTTGAAACTTGTTAAAGTTTCAAAAATGACATACCACCATAGAATATTTGAATAAAATGCCTTTCCTTTTTCTACATCTTGAAGATAGTTGTGCCCTTCGCCAATTTTTGTAAATGCAACTTCATCACCAGACGCCCTAACAAAACAACCCTTTCAACACCTACCATAAAATTGCTTTCCGATTTTGTTTTATTGATTCTAACGAGGAATCCTTGGCTTGCAGTGCAAGTGTAGTACATGGAAGCACGATTTTTTAAGAGTAGGTTGAAAAAACGTCTTTGTTCAAATCCAAAAACTTCACAAAAGTAGCAACTAATGGTTTATGCAGACAAATAGAAATATTTAACTTCTGAATTCACTTGGCAAAGAATACTTTAAAACTGAGAGTTCATAGGGATCAACAATTGCTTAAGAGGTAGTATTAATTGTTTACACTGTAACGAAGTGTCCAGTGCGCGGTATAAATAAATTTTAAATTAAATTTTGTGTCCGCGTAGTGCCGCGAAAAGGCGCTGGTGGCGCTCGGATTCAGGATTGGTACCCGTCTCCCACCTTGTTTCTACCGTCAATAGGTCTCCCCGCCAACATAAAAATTGTTAGCTACATTCTAGAATGGGAATGGGAGGTATAAAGGAGAGCCCCAGCTCCAAAACAAGTAACTTGAGTCCGAACGAGTCGTCCGAACCAGTCAAGGAAGAACTTCAATCGAGATTCAGTCAGACCGCCGTTTAGATTACCTGTTACCCAAAAATCCAGTCCCGTTAAAATACCTGTACCAGTTAAAGTAAAGATTTTTTAATCCCAGTCAACTACAGTTTGTTTGCAAAGTCAAGTCCGCCCGTGTAACATTCGTTCGCCCGTTTGTTTAGGGGTCATATTGCCCTTTTTCAATTCGAGCTACGAATTGTTGTCAGCGAAGTGTGGAAAAATATCCCGCGTACATCACTTTGGGTCGTTTCCCTGTGAGGTTACGCTGTATACAGGACCAGTCGAAAAGTTTGGTTTGAAATAGGAACTGGGGTCATATCCCTAATTTTTATTGCTTACTTAAACTTCAGAAAAGATTATTAAAGGTATAATTCGTTTTCTCAATAGCTTAGGGGTTGTTTTCCCCTTTTCAACGGAGCTAGCGAATTTATGCGTAGGGTTTTGTAGCCTTAAGCTTTAAAAGAATCCTTTTAATATCCGATTCAAACCTGTCACCAATCCTACGTTAAATTCCATATTTCCTAACCCATTACAGTGGTACGAAGATTAACTAAGGGAGTGTACGAGCTAAAATACGCATACCTAATTACACTCACATGTTGGCCCCAGTCGAGTTGCCAGCATTCGGATGTAGCTGAAATCCAGGTTATAATTCCATAAGTTGAATTCATTCACACCGAAAACACCGATATCTTGGCCGCGGACCGCATCGAGAGCTAAACTCGCTTGGACTGGTTGCAGTTGCAGTTGCCCGTAAATGTAAATTTGGGTACCAGAAATCCGATAATTCTTTTATTACAGGAGCCCCCGCGTGCAAACCTAACCTATTTGGGTTTCCACGTGCTGCCGTAAAATTGTATTCCCTAGATTTCGGCTGTATGCAATTTGGGTTGCATACCCAGCTGTGCACATAAACCACTTTAACATTTCATATTCCGTGTATTTAATTGTAAATAAAGGTTGTTAATTAGTTCTAGTAATAAATAAGTACATTCTATACTGTGTGTGTATATCTGCGTGTAATTAACTAATGCAAGTATAAATAATAAAGTGTTTAATCCACTACCGTTGTATAGTTTGTTGAGTTTTAAACAAGGACCTGGACCTGAGCTATCCAGAGCATTCCAACCCCTAGACTAAAAAGGGTTGGACCGTTACACTACTTAACTCCACACGGAAGCACATATTTTTTCGCCTACAATAATAAGTTTAAACAAACCTTATTAGACAGCAAAGTATCTATATTTATCGGTGCAGTGCGTGTAACGTGCAACCTTTCAAATTTATCCATTCGTAATTCTGAGCACAATTTTCTATAGAGTAGGATGGGGCAGAAGTGCGCACTTAAAGTTTGATGAATTGCTCTAAAGCAGATATTGGATGGGCCCATATACCAAGTAAATAACCGTTATGAGTTTATGTGAACATCCAAGTTTAAAAAAAGTACTAAAATATACATCAAAATTTGACTTGCCAACGGAAATAATAATCGTACTTTTACCCCAGTAGGGGGGCAAAAGTACGCATGTAGTGGGGTGAAAGTTCGCGTATAAACTGAGTCGTAACTTAGTTTTATTTTAACATATTTATTAAGAAAAAATTGGTAGATACAGATAAAGCAGAAAAGTTGGAGAAATTTATACACAATAGTCACATTTAAATGCCCCTACTCCTTCATAAGGAGAACAGTCTTCGTGCCACCAATTCTCACATTGTTTGCATTGCACCCAGTCGTCGTTAGGGGTTTCGAGAAAAGTATCCTCACAGCCTGGACACGTGGCATTTTCCTCTGACCTTTTTATAATTTCTGTAACTTCATTTTTCTTTTCAAACGATATTTTCTTCGGTTTGTTTCCTTTGTCCTTCACATTGCTGGAAGGTCCAGACTTTCCTTTATCCAACTTCTGTTTGCCACTAAACACATTATTTTGCCCTTATCTGCGGCCTTTTCTTTAATCTTCATAGCTTCTTCTAGTTGATCTTTAACTGGATCTTACTGGTCAAAATTACGGATTTCGTTCCTCTACTTTTTCTTAGAGCAACATCTTTTCTTTTGGGAAGTGGCAAAATCTGAGTGGGTGAAATGTATTCTGTCGTGACTTCACTTGATGTAGAAGGTTCAGGAGTGCTTGGTCTGTCTACAACGCTTGATGATGTAGAAGTACCCGGAGTGCTTGGTCTAGTAACAGCTTTCGAAGGTGTAGATGGTCTAATGTGTTGATCTTCAGTAGCTTCATCTCCATTTAAAGTGGTCGCTAATGGCTCAACAGAATTGGTATTTGTGTGTTGGGGACTCTTAGTGTTCAAGCTAGCATTCTCATCAAATTTTTCTTGTTGGTCAGTCAGTGGTAGAAGGTAAAAAGTCTTCTGCTGTAAATACAAATGTCTTCAGGGGAAAAATTCCACAAGTGTTGAAGCGTTTTACAGGTTTACCGACCGACGCAGTCTGCTCATAGGCTTCTAAAAATAGTGTAGCCACTTGGTATTGCGTAATGGTTCTTCCCGGATTGCTGGTTAACCATTGCTCACAAGCCTGGGAATAAAAGTCTTTCAACAGTTTAAAAAAGCAGCGATCTACGGGCTGAGTTTTATGTGGAGGCAAAGACAACATATGAATGTTATGACCTCGAGCAAACAACACTGCCTGCAAAGACGTATGTGATGAGTGATTATACAAGATTAATAATGTCGGTTCACTTGCTCAGGACTTTACGTGACTTTGGAAGTGTTTCAACCACTCTATAAACAAATCAGTGTTAATATACCCCGAATCTAATCCCAAAAGAATGGGGGAGCTCCATGGATGAGTTCCATCTTTCGTCTTTTTTTAGAGAAAATAACAGCTGGTGGTAAGTAGCTTCCTGCCGCAGACATGCAACAAGCTACTGTTATAGTTTTGCCCCTTTCTGCTGAAGCAATTTTCCAACTAGTTTTTGCCCTCTAATACACACAACTTTTGGGGTTTTATTCGGTACAGTATAGAGACCACTTTCGTCCCTGATGAATATTCTTGAACTCGAAAACTGGTATTTATCCACGACCTCCTTAAGATTGTTGAAGTATAAGTTCACCTATGGCTTATTGAAGCCCATTGCTCTTGCTACACTAGTTTTTGAAGGTGTGCGTAATGAAAGCATATGTCTTCAGGAAACTGAAGGCCCAATCCTTCCCTTAGCGCACCTTCGGAAAATCCTAGTTCGCTGGCAGCTCGACGTTGAGACGCTCGTCTTGCAGCATCTCTTTGGCTCTTTCAAAGAGCTATGGTATAATGGTAGTACGCTCAGATTTGCGTTTATAGTTCTTGTAAAATGTAAAATAGTAAACTTCAGATCACCTACTGTAGCATGGTAAAAGGTGCGTTCTTTTGCCCCGTGCTATTATGCGTACTTTTGCCCCACTACACATTTCATATTTGGCGACACATTTCTGTGCGGAATAGGTAAAACAGCTGTTTTGCCACGTCTACGTAGCTCAATCATTGCTATTTAAGTAGTAGATAACTACCGTTTTTCGATTATTACAGCTTACATGGAATTACGTGCTAATATATTATATGTATATATTGTGATGGATTTTATTTGCTTGTTTGTTTGAAGTCATTTTTTTTATTTTCAAAAGGATACTCGTGCATGGAGTCTTGTCATGGGAGTCGGTTTTCTTTTGAATAATAAATTAGGGCAGGCCTTAATACAGTTGTCTGGTTTGAGAAACTCTGCAAAACTCGTATTTTATGATAAACCTACAACAAGAAGAATTTTTTGTCAACATCTTGTTATTAAGAAGATTCACGATAAAATGCATGTACAGGAACATGAGATGAAAACAAGTTATAGCTCAGTATGGATAAATTTTGGATCATAAATAGAAGATGCAGTTGTTTTGAAGAAGTTGTTTTGGAAGGATGAAGCTTGAATATTTTTTTTAAGTGTCAGTGTTATCGGGGGCAGTGTACGTAGTGTGGCTGTGAAATTTTAAACATTTTTAAATTAATTATTTTTTATGTCAAAATCTTATATTGTAATTATTTTAGATCTATGTCTCATTTGGTTAATTTTAGCATATTTGATATTTTATTAATTTTGTTGGTTGCCAAGTGGTTGTTATTAAAAAACAATGATAACGAGTAGATAAAATTTTGTAAATCTGTTAAAAAGTTTTGCATGTTTAAAGGCTGTTAATTAATATTTGTATTAAAATCATATACAATTTCTGCTTAAAAAGAAAATAAACTTACGCAAAATTGAATTGTCCTTATCTAAAAGAAGATTTGGATTCGTTTGCCTGTCCAGTTTATTGTTGGTCCATGGCGGTGACAAATTCTGGGCTTTGCTGATTTATTGACACCACTCCTGCCTAGATTAAGAGACGACTAAGAAGAACGAGTTCGTAAAGGTATTTCAAAATTTACCAATTTAGTAATTCTACTGAGCCAACGGATCAATTTGAAGAACACCACGAGTTTATTATCCTGTACTTGAACAATTTAGAATACGAGCTCTAGTACGTTAATCAAACGTTCTAACCAGGTGCGTTTGACATTTCTTAAAACCGACTTGAATTTAGCAAAAGTATTAAGGCAATTTTTGTATAAGCATATCTTGGAACGGTAAGAACCTACTAACTTTGATAAAGATGTCCACATGCTCGAGCTACCGTGGTTGTTTGAATTAAATTAATTTTGGAGGCAAATTGCTTTTAAATTTGTCACCTGGCGCCCAATTTTACATTAAAGTAGCAAGTCATAAATCTACTATAATTAAAAATTACGATTGCTGTTGTAGTGGTATAAATAATATTTCACAATTTCCCAATTCGGCTTGCAACCGTGGGATCTTAATGCTAAAAACCTTCTCTGGAATTTCTGTCGTTCGGATTCGACGTTAAACTGTAGGTCCCCCGTGTTTCTACCTTACCGCTGAGGAGAAACACGTGGCAGAGAAGAGGCCGATGCCCAGCAGTGGGACGGAAAGGCTGTTGATTATATATATATATATATATACAGGGTGGGCCAGCTAAGTTGTCTGCCCTTAATAGTGGTTGATGCAACCCAATTTTTATAGTGCATAAATTAAGCACAATTACTTTCTATCAAGTTTATCTCTTACTGTAGTAATTAACGGTTTTACTAATATTAATTGTACTAGTATTTAACCGGAAAATGGAAAAGACCCACTGGTGCTCATTAACTCCCGGAGTTCGGTATACTATTTATTTAACTGTACCCCAAAGAAAAAGTCTAGTAAAGCGACATCGCAACTTCTTGGTAGCCGTGGATGCACAGCACCTCTTCCACTCAAATTTCCTCCAAATCCATTGTTCAAGTAATTCCTAACAATCCAATCGGCGTGAGCAGAGCAGCAGCCATCATATTGGCAATAAAGTTTCTGTTGTACATTGAGTTCTACATCTTCCATCAACCCGGGCAGAATGTTTTTGTAGGAAATCCAAATAACGTTGTCCAGTTACATTTTCATGGGGCAAATGTGGTCCAATAATATGGTTAGCTACTGTTTCATACCAAACAGAGAAAAAAACTCTTAGAAAATGAGTAATGCATATCCAGTGCGAAGTTCTTGTACCCGTAATAGTGCCAGCCATGCCTATTCACTAAACAATAAACAATTTAAAATAGATGGACCCTAAAAAAGTTGATTGTAAAAGATTTGCCAAAGAAGAAAGCCTATCTTGAGATACTGCATTTCTTAAGTACGATTTTATTCGTTTAAGGCAAGAAAAACTTCTTTCCACTGATGCACTTGTCGACGGAATAGTTAATATGAGGCAAAACAATTTATAGGCTTGAGTAAAAATTTCTTTGTTCTCATTGAGATTTTCTAGTAATTCTTGAATCTGTAGATTGCGGTAACTTTCATCGGCTTAATGAAGATTTTATTCGTTTTTAAGACGCTGACTTTGTGGAAATATTTTGCCATAAAAATGCTTTAGCCGGAAACTACTAATCATATTGTTCGAATTTTCGATATCGTAGTATCAGCCAAAGACATGAATTGTAACTTATCGCAGTCTTGAAACCTTACTTCCATTTCCATTACAATGTGATTCAGTACTTCATAAAACAAAATTCTGTATTTTCTTCTAATGTCATTATTTGTAAGATTAGCGTATTCCCGCTTAGAGCACTTAGAAATATCGATTTGTGTTATTTCTATTTCTTTAGTCTTTTCGAAGAGTTTATCAAAGAAATCGGCATTCCTTTTCCTCGTTAATAGTTCAATAGTTTTATTTATTTAAGTAACACAAAAATTAATATCCAATGATTTCTTTTGGAGAACATCAAATAATATGTCAGTAAGAGAGAAAATATCATTAAATACTACAGCTAAAAATGTGAATTCAAAATTGTTGAAATCGTTTAAAACCCCTCTTGCATGCTGAATTGAATTTTAGTCTGATGATTCAGAGCTTATTATCAATTCAAATACTTCTTTTAATTTATTCCAGTCTTCAACAATTACATTAACTAATTTAGAGTTGGACGACCATCGCGTTTCTGTAATAGTTGGTATACGTTTCGTAGTTGTTGAAATAAGTGTGTAGCTAGCAAAATGATGAAAAAAGAAGGAATTCCACTGAGGCTTGCATAGAAAATTCGACACTGTGATATTTTTTTAAAACTTTGTTGTAAGATAAGATTTAAACAGTGTACTAACCAGTGCACGAAAATAGCTTGTGGCACCCTGTCTTATATTTTTTTTGTTGAAGACCATTTAAATGTCCTGACATTACACTTGCGCCATCGTAACACTGGCCAATTAGTTCGAAATCAAATTGCTGCAAAATATTAACTAACACCTCATATAACGCTGCTGAACTGCGATCCGCACTTACGTTATGAAACCCGAGAAAGCGTTCTACTATTTCACCTCCGGAATCAATAAATATTATTATTAATGAGCATTGAGAAGTCTGAGTAATGTCAGTTGTATCATCAACTTGAATGGAAAACAATCAAGTTTGTTTATTTCGTCCTTGACATAATCATCGATGTAATTGGAGATGCAATGAATTATTTCATTTTGAATTATTTTAGAGTCACCAGTAAAAACATTTTTAATCTTTTCATAATGAGTTTTAGCCTCCATCGGACTTCTTGATATTAATAACGATAAAAGTTCTTTGAAATTTCCACGATTTGCTAAGTCACTGCTTTCGTCGTGTCCGCTAAACGCTAATTCTTGCTTGCTTAAATACGAAACTGTATCGATATCTGTTTGGAGGAAAAGTCTATTTGATTGAATATTTTCATTAAATTGTACTTCAATGCACATATTAAATGATTGTATTCGGTGAACCAAGAAATTTCCAACTTAAGATTATATGATTTTCCACTACCTTTTAAGTCTTTTTTTCGCGGAAATTGTCAAACCGACTATAGGTCGCCCTTGATTTAAAACGTTTTTTTTATCTTGTTCCTTCCAATGGCTGAATGGCGTCTCTAACAAGCTGCACACTATGTCATTAATAGGACTCATAGTTCTCCTGGTAATTATCTACGCATAAAAGTAAACTTTCCAAAACGGAAGCACGCATTATAACAAAAAACCCCAATATGAAGTTCTGCCGCTTACTGCACCGGAACTCTTCACTTGCGCGTTTCACCGCGAAGTAATTGTAGATAGTGACGTAGCCGTTACCATGGCAACGGAGGTTTAAGTGCAGAGTTAAATTACGTTTGAGGCCGACTCTTCACTACAATTGCTCGAGTGTTGTAGGTAAGGTTTTTTATGGTCGACGCTCGACGGACTTCATCTAAAATTTTTTATGTAATTTGAATAAATATTCGCAATTGTATGAAAATTTTAGGTGAAGAGGTACTTCCCCTACTTCATTTGGCGAGCTGCCACTGAGTGTGTGTGCGTTTTATTCTTAATAATAGGGACAAGATACAACAAATGCGACTCGTCAAATCTTATCAATCCATTTATATACCGAGTTTTACCAGCTGGAAAACACTTTATCCAATTTACCCGAAACTAACAATTTTCTGTGAATGTTATGTGATGTTACGCATTCATCAGTAAATATTAAAAACTATACAGCTTAAGTAAAGATAGGCAATTTGTTTTTGACAGTCAACCTTTATGGAAAATTGTGTTAATCATACTGTATAACAAATACTGCACCAAGAAACAACAAGATTATGTAAATTTAGAAACATTTTAATTACACTATATTTCCCCTATTAACTGTTTTAACCGAATTGAAAACTTCCGTAGATGGTTGTACACCGTTCTTTGATTCACCTTGTATAAACATCGAAACTAGTTCAAATGACAACATTACTAACATACATAACCTAAAAGTATATTTTATCAGGCTTGATATATTATTCCATAACAAAGTTTAAAAAAGTACTTCTTCATCATAATTATTGACAGCCTTTTTCGCCCCAATGCTGGGCATCAGCCTATTCTCTGCCACGTATTGCTCCGCAGCGCTAAGATAGAAAAAAGTGCTTAATTAACATAAATAACATTTTTTACTATTACTGTAATAGAGGTGAGTAATATTCACATATTTACTTCATACAGTTACATTCTTGTGTATTTGAATTGTTTACTCACCCATTGCCTTAGGATTACAAAACGCAGATAACAAAGACCAATTGTTTATTACAGAAAAACCTGTGTATATCAACATGGATGCCTTATCTGATATGAATGAAGATGTCAAATCCGATGTTAGCAGTGTGACTTCGCTATCAAAGTTTACAGATTTTACATCCGATATCTGGCATCAAACCAAAAGCAAGGAAGAATTATCTCAGAGTGAGTGGGAAATGAAAGGTAAATTTGCATTATGCACATTAAATCAATTCTAAGCTAAATACTATAAGGACGTAAATAATAATAAGGTTTCGTTTCAGAAAACAATTATAAAAAAGTTTATTTTGCATGGCAATGTAATTTGTAGCAACTAATACCAGTATGAAAACTTCCATTAAAATTGATCAAACATTTGTACTTTAATAATGAACGTTAAAACTCTATAATTTCCTAATAGTTATTTATTTAAAACCGGGAAACTTTGAGAGTCTGTTTAAAATTACCTTCTGCTAGTTTAGTTTGATATGAATTTTTCGGCATACCACTTATAAACATGTGCATATGTTACAGTAAAACGGGAAGATATTCAAAAATCGCAATTGCCTTCAGAAGTGTCTGATTTAAATCATGATGCTAAATATGATAACGATTGCTCTTTTAAGCTGGAATCATTACATGAGGAATTAGATATAAAAACTGAAATCTGTAGTAAAGATGAAGACCATGTAATAACAGAGCCTGCATTGAAGTGCATCGTGCAGCAAAGTGTTAAAGCTCATACTGGGGAAAAGTTATATAAATGCAATCGTTATGACTACAGAAGTACACAAAAGACTAGCTTCCGAAGCCATATGACAACTCATCCAAGAGAGAAACCATTCAAGTGTGATGTATGTGACTATGAAAGTGCACAAAAGATTCGCTTGCAAGAACACATGAGCAGACATACAGGAGAAAAACGATTCAAGTGCGATATATGTGACTATAAATGTGCACAGAAGATTAACTTGAAACAACATATGAGCACTCATACAGGAGAGAAACCCTTCAAGTGCAGTATATGTGGCTGTAGAACTACGCGTAAATTTAGCTTGCAACATCATATGCGCACCCATACAGGAGAGAAACCTTTCAAGTGTAGTGTGTGTGACTATGGAAGTACAAAGAAGCTTAACTTGCAACATCATATGCGCACTCATACAGGAGAGAAACCTTTCAACTGCAATATATGTGACTATAAATGTGCACAGAAGATTAACTTGAAACAACATATGAGCACTCATACTGGAGAGAAACCATTCAAGTGCGGCATATGTGACTATAGAACTGCATACAAGAATGGCTTGCAAAATCATATGGCAGTTCATACAGGAGAGAAACCTTTCAAGTGTGATATATGTGACTATGAAAGTGCAAAAAAGATTCGCTTGCAAGAACACATGAGCAGACATACAGGAGAAAAACGATTCAAGTGCGATATATGTGACTATAGAAGTGCATACAAAATTGATTTGCAAAATCATATGACAATTCACACAGGAGAGAAACCATTCAAGTGCGATATATGCAACTATGGAACTGCTCGGAAGATTATCTTGCAAAAACATATGAGCATTCATACTGGAGAGAAACCCTTCAAGTGCGATATATGTAACTATGGAAGTGCATACAAGAATGCCTTGCAAAATCATTTAATAACTCATACAGGAGAAAAACGATTCAAGTGCGATATATGTGACTATAGAAGTGCATACAAAATTAGCTTGCAAAATCATATGATAATTCATACAGGAGAGAAACCTTTCAAGTGCGATATATGTGACTATAAATGTACACAGAAGATTAACTTGAAACAACATATGAGCACTCATACAGGAGAGAAACCATTCAAGTGCGATATATGCAACTATGGAAGTGCTCAAAAGAGTAAATTGCGAATTCATATGAGAACTCATACAGGAAAAAAACCGTTAGAACGTTAAATTTATGAACTGTAAATGAACTTCATAAGCAATTGGTCAGTAAGACTTATTCAGGGGAGATAATATTAGGAGATTCTATTCTTGTACATGATTACGTGAGTGCCTTTCAAATTTATTTTAATTTAACATATTTAGTTTGTAATATGTGTACTCTTGTCACGTATTGATTACTGATTAAACATATGTCTGTTTTTTTTTTAGTGCAAACAATGTAACAGTTTAATAAAGATTATTTTGACATATAATCAGAGCTCGAAAACCATTATCTTTAATAAAACTTTTTTGAGGAAATAGTTCTCTAGACATATGCTGCTGCGGTATTGCACACTTGCTTTAAAAAATAATCATACATGTTTTACTTTTACCTTTTACATATTTGGGCATATGCAACTCCGACCTGAATTTTTGCTGCCTCTCCTTACCCCAGGAATAGAAAAATACCTGTTTAACCTTCGTATTACCGATTGCGTTTTATTACGTTGTTTACCGGACGGGGTGTGTTCACACCCCATCGATTTTTATAATAAATTGCATGTTTTTTGTTATGCTAATGCCTTTATTTGTAAGCTGTTACGTATTTTATAAAAAGTATATAGCTATTTAAACATAAAGTTTCATTTTTAACAAGAAAGAAAAAAAAGAGTTCAGTTCTGAAAAGTAGTACGCTAAATGAATAACTACGAAGTTATCGCACTTGGTTCTCACTGTTCTGTCACGGGTTCTACCACATGGTTTGCAGAGGCCTTGTACTGGCAGATTCGCGGGCACGTCCTCATTTACTGGAATAACTTCGTTCATGTCTTGCAGAATGAATGCTATGTCCGATTTAAAACGTTGATGGAGACGATGACTGTTTTGTAAACGAGCTTGCATATGTGGTACCACTAATTCTTTCGCCAGATCTAATAAAAATAATTTTCTGCGTGCTAGGTTATTGCTGTGATAATCTGCGTGGGTGTCAATGTACGTGCAGAAAGAATTTATTCCTGCCGTATCGATCATATTCATGAAGATTACAAAAGGCCATTGTAGAGTTTTCCTTCTGGCAGTATATTCTACAAACATTTTATCAAATGTGTCCACCGCCCCTTTTGTTTTGTTGTAATGTAAAATAATGGCCGGTTTATAGTTTTCATCTGGTGATGCAATGTCATGTTCATGGTGCTCACTTGACAACAAAACTACACTTTTTCCTTTTTTGGGCATTGTAATACTTCTCGAATGCTTCGATCGGCTTATGAGAGAAGTATCCAACGGGTAGCTCAGAAAGCCAAGGGTTCGTTGTAATACTGTAACAAGTTTTATGAAGACAAGATAATTATATATATATTTATTACCTATTTGTACAGCACTAAATAAATGAATGTATTCCAAACTAAAACTAATGGTAATAATATAAAGTATAATACAAAAATAAAATGCGACTCGAACTGTATATAAAATAACTAAAAATGAATTCGGATAGGTTGGTACGTCCTCGGGTGGCCAACCTGCGGAGGGCGGAGCTATACAGCTTTGACTACGGGCAGCGCTGCTTACTTAAAAATGGCTGTCCGTGTTTTACTGGGAAAATCTAAATTGGAACAGAATAAAAGTAATTATTTCAGTGGTCGTGACTCTATTAACGGTCTTATAGTGTAACTCGCATCTACTGGTCGATTGGAGTTGATCTGTACCTAAATAAGCTGGAATAAAACGGTAAGTATATACTTTATTTACATTCGAGGTCGATCGCCGGGTAACCTAAATTATTAAATTCGTTGAACGAAATAAGTTCCTTTCTGTAATCGGATACTCGGGTCAAACGGAATACTACCTAAATGCTGTGAACAAATTATTTAGTGTCTTAAGCTGAAAATCAGAACAAATA
>JABXWE010103610.1:0-13450 GCA_014611495.1 Limonius californicus | reverse complement strand
TATCCAACGGGTAGCTCAGAAAGCCAAGGGTTCGTCGTAATACTGTAACAAGTTTTATGAAGACAAGATAATTATATATATATTTATTACCTATTTGTACAGCACTAAATAAATGAATGTATTCCAAACTAAAACTAATGGTAATAATATAAAGTATAATACAAAAATAAAATGCGACTCGAACTGTATATAAAATAACTAAAAATGAATTCGGATAGGTTGGTAGGTCCTCGGATGGCCAACCTGCGGAGGGCGGAGCTATACAGCTTTGACTACGGGCAGCGCTGCTTACTTAAAAATGGCTGTCCGTGTTTTACTGGGAAAATCTAAATTGGAACAGAATAAAAGTAATTATTTCAGTGGTCGTGACTCTATTAACGGTCTTATAGTGTAACTCGCATCTACTGGTCGATTGGAGTTGATCTGTACCTAAATAAGCTGGAATAAAACGGTAAGTATATACTTTATTTACATTCGAGGTCGATCGCCGGGTAACCTAAATTATTAAATTCGTTGAACGAAATAAGTTCCTTTCTGTAATCGGATACTCGGGTCAAACGGAATACTACCTAAATGCTGTGAACAAATTATTTAGTGTCTTAAGCTGAAAATCAGAACAAGTATTATTTTCTGGTTAAACACCTGTTGACCTACATTTTAAAATAGTTTCCTAGAGTACGTTTCTCCGTAAAAACAGGTTACTCCACGGTCGGTACACCACCTAAGCTAAAGAAATAAAGTAATTTTAATTATTTAGTTTCGGGGCGATGATTCTGGGTTTGGTAGTTGATTAGTGCAAGACTGGAAAAAGGAAAAGTAAGAGGAAAACCTCCCACTTTAGATTATATTTAACGTGTCTGGGTTTTGTAAGGCAAGCTTTAACAAATTAGGATTTAGTTGAAAGGAAAAATAAGAGGAAAACCTCCTACTTTAGGTTATTCAAATAGGTCTGGAAATCTGCGAGGTACAACCTCTCAGATGGGTTGAAAACAGGATTTATGAGGAAGTCCTCACAAATTAAATGAACGGTTGTGGATAGGATAAATTATGAGACTTCTCACAATTTAAGACTCTGGGAAATTCTGGCTGGTTCTCTAGGAGAGTTCTAGGAAGAAGGCTCGGATGTTCTCAGAAGAGAATTGCTTTAAACTCGTTGGAGCGGCTCCATTTATACCCCGGTCCACTGGGAAATCCGCGCTCGGTAAACCTCGTTCAGCATCTGAAAACGTGGGGGAACATAATCGACTCCGTACTCAAAGCGCCATCAGCGCGTCGTTCCCGAAGCTTCCTACATATAATTTTTATAAACAAAATTTTCGACTTGTAGGCCTGGAAGTTCGTTACAATACTTCCCTACAAATCATTTTTATGCAATGGCTTATTAAATGATTTCCATTGTTAAACAATATTATTTAATATTAAAGTATTGTATAAACACTTTTACAGACATTTGATAAAATATCGTAATTACCATTTTGTGACAATGTTCTTTACGAACGCTACATTTATACTTGATATTTTTCTCTTAATGCCGTGAAGTAAGTGAACAACACATAATTAACGTTTCACTTAAGGGCAGATTAGAACTTCTAAATTTTTAGTGAAAATTGAGCCTCTGATTCAGCTTTCCACGTAGGTAAATTAAATACATAAAAAAGATAAAACTAAAATTTTGTGTGGAAAAACATAGGGTTACAATGTTTGGTAATACAAAAACCCGAAATGATAAATGTGAGTAGCATCCAGCTGTCATTGTTTTGCCTATGTTTACTTTTAAATGGCATATATTCGTGTTAAAATAATAAAATGTCAACAGATTTTATATTACTATTTTTACATTAAAAGTAAAATACATAATAACCAATTTCAGTTGCAAACATGTTAAGAAACATGACAAAAACGAACTTTTTAGCTGCTTGGAAGTTTGAGAACTTCATTTTAAGTTTTACTTTAGGAATTAATTTATATTTTAAATTAATTAACCGCTTAATTTTACACTTGGACGTGATTTAAATAGCAAAACAGCTTTTAACTTTAAAAAATACAAGAATTATGATTCTGGCATTATTCCTCTGCACGTAGTAGCATTATAAAATTTTGTTCAAACTTAATTTATACCAAGTAAAATCTTGTGTAGGCAGTAGAATTTGAAACGGGTAGAAATAAATTATTAATAAATATAGAACTGCATCTCTACAACATAGTACGCTTTACCACTTAAAGATCCACAGCTAAGTTTTGTATTGCATATCTATTAAAAATACAATTCGTCAATGGAATGAAGCTGCCACCTATTTCACTACTAAAATTGAGCGTGAACGAAATTAAATTACTTATAGTCCTAGCAATGGGAAAGCAGACAGATGTCTACCAGGCAGGTCAGTCAGATAAGCAATTACCAAACAAAAGAAATTAACATGTAGCCCTTACGGAGAGCTGTTTTTTTGCACTTCTTGGGAAACACGAATTCAAAGATTAGAAAATAATCTTGGATACCAAAAGAAAGAGTAAATTTCTATTTTCTTAAATCACAAATATTTCTGAAAACGTCCCAAACTTACGCAGATTCTTGCCAGTTTTTACAGTTGTAATACCTTCTTCTTTTTCTCATTCATTCTTACTACCGTCCCCCACCCCCGAACCGATTTCACATTACTTCAGGGGCGTACGGACGTCCCTTACATTCTAACCATTCATGCAACATACACCCTAAGCTTAACTAAGCGAAATACGGTCGCCTCAGCCGGAATTCGAAACCTCGACCGATCGGACCGAATTTACCTGTGACCTCGAGTGGCAGCGCTTATCCGCACTGCTCCACCGAGGTCCCACCGCTGTAAATACTCTTTATAGAGATCTGTCCGCTTTCCCTCGACGGGAACTATACTTACTGTCTTTAGACATTTAGGTACTAATACAGGTATATACAAAAGGGCTTTGGTGCAGAGATACAGGTTTCACAAACTTCAGAATGAAGCTATAGTTTTTGTATATTCTTCACCTAGAATACTGTTATTCAAAGCTTTACCATACTTCTACTCATATAGTCTGTATTGTGAAACATATCCTATATGTGTGATATGTAACGAGAAATCGATCATTTTTAGGACCCGATAGCTACCCTCTTTAGTCTATAAACGCACATCAGATTTAGAATAGTTCAATCAATTAACCATTTGTAAGAATCAAGCGGCTACATATCTGTATCACCCATGCTTATTGCAACTTTATTATTTGGTGTCTGTGCTGACCACCTACCAACGTTATGAATTTATCCTCATAAATATTCCGTTTCAATAGAAACTTGAGTGGATATGCAATTATAGTAATTAACTTCAGATTAAAAACAAATATTAACAAGAAAATTTAAAAATATGAATTTTTTTTATAACAATAGTTCTACCGTCCCTTGGACAAAAAGTAAACTATCCGAAGTATATAAATAAGTGTACATTTATTTACAAAAAAATATGTCCGTGCAGCCACTTTTTTAAAGGCTGATACCTCCGTGTCGCAGTATTTTTAGGTACATGAGCGCCGGGTTAACTGTAGTTGGTATGTAACGCTCCTGAAGCCAAAAGATGAATATATGCATTACCCTGTATGTTATTGGCACTTCAATTAGAACCTAGGACCACACTAAAAATCCTACTGATTGTAAATATTTGAAAAATAGATATTTGATACCATAGAAAAGCTCCTAATTATATGGATCATATTAAAATATCCTTATTCAAGCTACTTAATGAGATCTTAAAAGGTTTTTGCGTCACAAGAACTATCAAATAAATTTAAAGGTAAAAAAATAACTATGATAAGTTAGTTCAGGAACCCAATAACCAATTAAAAATCAATATAGACCATATTAGCTTGCTGTCTCTAAACAATTTACTGTTATATGAAATTTATAATAGAAATGGGCAGCCAATAGTGTTCATCATAACGCTACCGCTAAGCGACTGCAGGATTTATATTATATTTTCCTTTCCTTCCCCCATAGGTTGCTAATTGAGAGATAAGATTGTCATCACTGTAAAATTTATCAGTAAACGTACATCAAATGCAGGCGCTTTGTTATCGATACATGTAAAAAATTGCCGAATTGTTTGTCAGGTTTCACAAAGTTGAAAAGCTTTATTTTAACTCCAAATCATTGGGTATTTGAAATTGACATATTAAGTAGAAAAATTATAAGTCATAATTGGTCTTTGGCACCTAACCGCATTGTAGTATGATGTTTTCCAAAAAAATATATTTGAATTGAGCGTTTGGTTGGCATATCTATCTGCATACCTTATTCACATTATCAGGGCCGAATCGAAAGTGTTAAACTATTCGGACCTCTTAAAAAAATCAAAACCACCAAGAAATAAAAATTTATTTCTTAAGGTATAATAAATCAAGTCAAAAAATTGCATAATAAAAACAATATATTTTTTCTTGCTTTCTTTAACCCTTGCACTACCAACCCAAGTTTGTATACCGTGTGGGATACAATGTTACCCCAACTTTAACATTTTTTTTAAAGGGGGATCAGGAATTGTGATGCTGCAATTATGCTTTCGTTTTTAACCTATAAACTACTGATTTATTAAATTGGAACGCAACTTTCAAGACGTTTACATAACTTATTACAACTTATGCAAAATTACTATTTGTAGACATGACAGATTTTGTCAAATGAATTATACATACAAATTAATTATATTTTGTGAGCATATCTGGCGAGCATTTCTTCCTCCAACATCTACTAATTACCAAAAACCTAAATATACCGATATTTTTTCTGTTATAGATTGCCTAAATTGTAGTAAATGTGCCATATGTTGATTATTAACAACAATTGCGATAAATTAAAGCTGTAAAATTCGCGAATGCATTGCAAAAATAAAATTTAACAAAAGTATTTTTAAACACAAGCGATAAATTCAGCATTCACGAACTACCGTATGGGGTAACTTCATATTCCAACTCACTTTCATATAGGTACAATAACTTACACATAATTTTTTTTTCAAAAATTTAATAGTTGCGTAATATATATAGAACTGTAACCGACATACTTATAAAATTTGAATTTGCTAAGACTAAAGTTAATCGAGATTTTAAAAAATCCGATGCTAGGGTATAAAGTTACTCCACGCGGTAGGTAGTCCAAGGGAGCCAAATATTTTATAATGTTATCACAGTCGATATTCCCCATGCTCTTGCTCTCTATGTAGGTATAGCAAAGAAAGCACATAGTTTGGTTTGCCCCATTGCCTATCTTTAAATCATTGTTGTTAATTTTAGGCACTGGGTAACGCAATTATTAAATAAATTTCCAGGAAGATAATGATATAAGGGAATGTGAACCGAATACCTTTTTTGAAATTTTTGATAAATCGTTTCTGAAGTGGTTTATTGCATGAGATTTAGGCACATTCGAACAACTCTTTTACATTTGATATGTCAATACCGCCTTGATGTTTGAATGAGAAAATTGCCAAAGATTAATCGACCATGTTATTGTATAATGTATATTATTGTTTGTAAAGAATCATTTAAAAGTGAACTCAACATTTGAGCCTTCTCCTTAATTCCTGCGCTTAAACAAATACGCTCAACATTTACTTTGAATTTTTTCCCCTCACGACTTAGTTTCATTTTCTCTTTTTCTTTATATTTGTTCTCTTTCTTTTTATACTGTACGTCAATTTCACTCAATAACTTGGTGGTACGTTCCAACTCATCGAATTTTTCTTAATTCGTCTACAAAGATTGCAAATGATTCTAAAAGTTCTAAAACTCCAGAGCTAAGATATAGTGTTGGACTCTCCAGAATCTTGATTGCATTTACTTCCTCCAGTTTCAAATTTGTGTATTTTTTCGAACAGAGGACAAGCTTCACTTCTGGTTAAAGGTTTTCCATTTCTTCCATTTGGTTGAAGGCCATTCTACTGTAAATTCATTTGCCGTATTGATTGGTATATTTGTATATGTCGAATTCAGAAGATGTAATTGTACATGTCATGAAAAGGACATCCACTTCATGAAGCGGCTCCATATACCGTAATTTCGAAATTTTCCGCCACCTTGACAAAAAGCCCATCCATTTCATGAAGTGGAACACATCCTCTTCCAGATGGTGAAATTATACGAGACTACAGAATTTGGATAAGAAAATTGTCCATTTCATGAAAAGGTGGGATAGGAAACAATATTTGGTGTAATAATTACTGCTTCGTCGCAAGTGGGTGTCCAATTTGTGTAAAGGTCACATGATCACGGACCATCTGTCAAACAGTGCCATTTTAAGGGTTGTATTTTGTTTGAAGAGTTGTGTGTTGTGGTTTGTTTTCATTTCGGGGTTCTTTTCTCATTACCTAATTATTGGTGTGACATGGAGGAGGGCGATAAGGACAATTTCTTCAATGAAATCGAGCAATATTACTCAAGACAACGAGCGAAAAAGCCCTTCTGCAAAGAGACACAAGCTGCTGTTGTTGAAGAAATTCTATGTGCCAAAGCGAAATCGTAAGTAATTTCTAGTCTACTCCTAGTACAAATTCAACAAAAGTTTATATAAGATAGATACTATTTATTCCAGGGGCCAGAAGAGTAGAAGCAAGTATTACCTGCTTGCCACCTATGATGTATTGTCTCTTGGTAACGAGAAATTTGTGATAAAAAAGCGTAACAAAAATTAAGACACTGAAATTAGATATATAGTCGCATATTCATTTTTTTTTCATTTTATGTATGTATGCATGTAAGCAGGGTTGTAATTGGGCCTGCGCCCGTTTCTCCTGCGGATTAAATAAATAAATAAATAAATAAATAATGACCTCTATAATCGTGGTCACGGAATACACGTTTCAACAGGACATGGAGGAAATGTAAAGATGAGAAATGCTATATTCTTTGACCGCTTTCGCGGTATTCTATTCACTCTGAAGATGCAAGCTGCAATGTCTTGCGAAACGTTAGTTTGTATGGGTTCACAAACAGCTAACAAGCATAAGCCGATTAAGTATTATTGTCCTGGCAAACAAAATACATCAAGATCAAATCCTTGTTCGCCCCAAGGTTTGATTAATATAAGCACACGGCCCTGTTTAGGCAGGCAGGGCCTACGAACAAATATGGCTCAAACTTCTAGAGCAAATGCTTGTAAAGGCAGACAAGCTGCAGGTCGGACCTTACCTGATAATGCTGGGTGTAGTTCCCAAATGACGACGCGGTCTAAGCCAAAAGTAAAATGCCTAGACATTGGATTGAAGCATATTTAAAAAGTTGCAAATCGTGCAATGAGAAGAAAAGCATATCTCGTAAACTTGTGGTGAAGCCAATTACATCGAAAGATTTTAATGAAAGAGGACAGACAGATCTTATCGATTTTCAGTTTCTTCGGGGTGGCAAATTTAAGTGGATATTGAATTACCAAGATCACAGTACCAAATTCGTGGAGACGCTTCATGAAGTGGATGTCCCTTTCGTGAAATTACAATTACATCTTCTGGATTCGACATATACATGTTCAACAGTATACCCTTTGAGTTCATTCATAATTATACTTTCTATAAACTTATCAGTACTAATAATTTCAGCAGACCATTCAGACAGCTTGAGAAGTTTATTATTTTATATTGTAGTTGTTGTTGAGTGTCTTCGTCTTTTAAGCCATTTTGATAATTCCACAGTTAACATTAATTCAGTCTTCACTCGATGCAGATGTAAATGAAAAACGATCATCCCCAATTTCTAACGATGGATGTATAATGGTTTCGTCGCCGAACTGTTAACATTCTTCTAAATTTGATGTATTTTCAACATGTACTTCATTATCTTTTCCCATAAAAAAGTTTGTTGGCCGGGCTTTTTAAGGCGGGCGCCTCATGCTCCTAAAAGTTAATCCGGCACAGCATATTATAACAATTGTTAATAAATAAACAAAACTACATGTTATTCTGAATATTTTAACCACATACTGAAATAGTTCTATATACGTCCAGCCTGATTTTCTATTGGATAGGTGCAAACAGCGAAATAAACGTTAAATTAATCTTTAGGAAATTCACTTTCTAATAAACAGTTGTTTTTTGTATATAGGGCACATATATATTAGACTGTTCCTAACTTAACATCCAGATTAGATTATACTGTCACAGGCTAATGCACTAGCACTTCCAAGAGAGAAAATGCTCACGTATGGCACCCTAAAGGGCTGTAAACTGAATAACAGTTGTTTGCAAATTCGAAGTGGGCGTGAAGTGTCTATGCTTATTTTTTACAGCTCATGTGAATCTTGAATGCTTACACAGTTGTATTACAATTAGTAAATACATATAAAACTATGCATGCACAAAAATTATAGTTAATTATAGAAAATAAATAGAACATAATGTATTTATATTCAACAATAAATTTATTTTTACGAGTACTTGATTAAAAACGTATATACGCGCTTAATAACCATAACTTTTCGAAGTTAGTTGTATTAAGTTTGCCATTATTGTACGAGGATGTTCCGAACCCGTACATATTAATTAAGCGTAATTATGCGGGATGCAGAAGTTACGAGTTGTGAATTGTAACATAGGAACATAAGCGCATTTACGTGTAGTTGTAATGAAACTAATGAGAACACAGGGCCGTGGTCCCGCTTCAGACATCATTGCATTGTTTAATACATAAATAACATGCCTTAATAAATGCATACCCAGGATGTGCTCACACGAAGATAATTTTATAGACTAAAATAATTATCTACTTTTTTAATTAAAATTTTTGTTTGTGTATGTATGCACTCCAATATGAAGTAGTAAATAGTGGCGCTGTTTGCCATATCGTAAAAAATGCGTATATCAATAGGAATTTTTAAATATGTATGGTACGATTTCTTGGAACGCACGTACAGATCTAAAATAGTGTAATTATAAAATTTGTATATTTATCATGGCTGCTATTATGATACAGCTCTGTAAGTAACTAAAATAGACTTATTTCTTTTTTTTAAACAGTTTAAAATACAATTAGATTCCTACTAACTGTAACCTATATATACAGTGGCTAAACTAATACAAGTAGAATAAAAGTTATACACTACACTTACATGCGTCTACATTTGAATGTAAATAGAGCATGATAAATTTGCCCAGTTGTTTGTGGGTAACTTCTAAATATGCGTTATTATCGTAAAATAAATATCACTCTTACACGTGTCCAACATAGTGCCATGTAGTTGAAATTTAGGTTATCAAGATCTATAGATCACAAATTCATTAAATCAAGAAGGGATCTACGGTGTTAATTGGCTTTATTTATATATATATATATATATTTATATATATATATATCGATTAGTATCACGAACCTGTCTTCAGGTTCTTAAAATTTGCATAACGTAATTACGTTATTAGGGAATATCTGAGGCTAGGGATACTGTATCCAACATCTGGAATCTTTGTTATCGAATTTTTATTCGTTTAATCAGCCAATCTCAGCTTGTAGAATCCTTAATTTATATATTAGAACTATACAAATTTTTTATCTATTCCGCATTGGAACAGAATATTCATATCAGAGAAGACCTTAGGATTACAGTAACAGTACAGAGTATGAAACCCCTCAGTAGAATATTCTGCTGAACACTTTGAAATATTTAACAGTCTATATGGTTAAAACTTTCTGTAATAACCATTCATAAAATAATTTGTCAACAAGAAACTGCGATAAGTAAATGTTCTAGGAAATACTTCTTTTCGTGAAACAATATCCAGAATATTTGAATGTGTCTAATAGGCTGCCGTGGGCTAGAGGTTAGCGCATTAGACTTCTACGCTGAAGGTCCTGGGTACAATTCCCAGTACCGGATCATCGGATTTTTAACGGCCGTTCTTCCTCGCAAGGCAATGGCAAACCAGCGAGGTATTCTACCTAGTAAATTTTCTCTGGAGCAGAAGTCTTTACACTTCCCGTGGTTCGGAGCCTACGTTAAGCTGTAGCTCCTCTATGTCTGTGGCAGTCTAAACACGCAACACACGCATAGGAGAGAAGATCGCTACGTTTCGTAAGAGATAAAGCACTCTAAGAAGAATAGGTAAAATTAGCTTTCGGTAGTTTTTGTTGTGGATATTTCGTAGAGTATTCAGGTATTACATGATAATTCTTTTCGAGACTATTAGTGCTCCTTCGAGAGAATGAACCTTAGTTGTTGATGTTCCACTATAACAGATTTTAAGGTTTTTATTGAGTGACGCTTACACTTTGTATATTTCTGCATTTTTAAACTTACTAAACTCTTACCAAGAGGATCATCTGCAAACCAGCTTAATATTAGTATCGTTTAATAAAAACTCGGTTAACATAAATTAAATAACGATTGCAAGTACTAAATAAAACAAGCTGTTTCATTCTAATTTGTATTTTGTGAAATACAACTCTCTACTACTTCGCTAAGTTTTGCCACCCCTATAGATATAGTAAATACTCTTAATTGTAGGAAATTATGTCAGAATACTTACTACTATAGTTGTCGGATTACCCTTTTAAGTGACGTCATAAATATTTGTTCTAGTTTTACTTTAGTAAACCACGAGAAACAAAAAGAATTAAAGGAAATGTAGTATAATTATTATTTTTAAAATTAATTCGGTCAAAGTCACAAAAATTCAAATCCGTTTTGACATAACTTTGAATTTTTGGTTTTTTTGTGCTCATTTCCCTTACCGTTCTCCATAATTGTTCTGTTCTGTTTGGTATTTTCTGTGGTTATTACCGACATCGTTTACATCTTGTTGTTATTATTTGTTTAAATTTCGTGTTTAATATCTATAAAGTTTCGTTCTAAAATGCCGAGACAAACAGATGACAAAGAGTCCCAGCAGTTGGCTTTGAATGTCATGGAATTTTTAAGAGAAGAGCGGAAAATTACGAAGTGAGAAAGGATTCATTCATCGCACCTCGTTGGCTTTGAGAGTGTCAGACGGTACAATTTATAACCTGAAGAATAATGGTATCAAAACAGATACCTAATGTTTATTAACAAAATATATAGCAGAAAATGACAGCGTTAAAAAGCAAGTATCGCCTATTTGAAAAAGTTCATAAGAGATGTAGTGTACAAAATGTATGCCAGCAAGGAAGACGTAACAATCCAAACCTTACACAAACGCATTAGTGAAGAATATCAAAAATAGTTTCAATTTTCTACTTCGGCATTATACAAATGGTGCAAAGAAAATGGTTTTAAATAGAAGAAGTCAAGCAATAGGTTGTATCTAATCTAATTTTCAGCAAAGGATCGCATAGAAATAGTTAGCAAGATGCAGTTTAGCAACAGCATCCTAAAAAGCTGGAGACGGATACAGATGCATAGTTGTTTATGCATGTAGTAGCGAGGGTTTTCTAATTTCTTGGTTAATAAGCAAGAATAAAGATTATCCCGAAAAAACTCTTCGACGAACAGCAAAAACCCACTACCTAAACGAATATGTCAAACAATTTCATAATAAAATATTACAACTTCCCCCATACCATTCCCAATACAACGCAATTGAAATGGTATAGTCAGCTTGTAAGAGGAAATATGCTCAAAAAATCGGTGCAACCAAGTCGCCGCCCGAAAATGTTACAACTTGAAGCAGGTGGAGAGAAATACATAGAATGTATATGTTAATAAAGTAGAAAAGTTATTGATTCGGCGTGGTGGAGTATCGAGGATATCTCTTTGATATTCAACCTTTCATTATTACCATCCAAAATTCTTCTAATGACGAATTTGAAGATGAATTTTATTGAGTTTTTATATGAAGTTCTTACATTGCACGTTATCTAACTTTGGAATATAACAATCATTGATTACATGATTATTATTGCTTATTGTTAACAAGAAAATATAAATTCCAAAGCAAATACTTACTAAATGGTACTTACATATTGACTAGTGTACATTGTGATTATTTTAGTAAATATCTACAAGTTCCTGCTAGAAAAGGCAGACATCCTTGTTGAGTCTATTAATTTATTGATGTTCAGTTTTCCAGAACTGTTGATTTTTTTGAGGAATATTATGCTAGTTTGGAATTCCGGACAATTCCAACCTCATGGTACTACAAAACAAATCATTCTCTCTAGCAACTAGAAACCCCCTAGAAACAGTGATGTCACACGTTTGTGTATATAATAAAAACATACTACGTAAATATCAGCGACTATAACGTCACTTTAAAAGGGTAATCCGACGACTATACTACAGGTATGTTGCAAAAAATTTAGTCCTTCACCAAAAAGTTTTAGTTCGTGCTTACTATTTTGTAGTGTCACTCATTTCAAAATACAGCTGTGCGAGATGCAGCGTAAATATAGGTTTTCAAGGGGTACATTATTATACACAAGCCGCAAACTGCAAGCATTATATGATTATGTATTTTTTTCAAAGGTATGATAAGATAACCTAGTTCGCTAATTTTGCTACTGCTATGGACATAGTGATTATTCAATTCTCGGAAATTATATCAATATATAATTTTTGTTAATGGTAACGCTTCACTTTCTTTGCTATTATAGTAGAAACAGTATAATCTGATTGCTGTTACATACATTTAAAAAAACATAAAAAACCAATTAAAGCATTAGAGCTAAACAGTAAATTTAAGTCACTTAAGTAAGTAGAAAGAAGGGCGTATCCAGAGGGAGAGGGGCAAGGTTGCACCTTCCACCCTTCCAGGGTAGAAAAAATTTAAAATGAAACAGCAGAAATATAAACCACAAATTTCTAAAAATTGATTAATAGGTTGCTTGTTGGTATGTCAAAAATTTTGAAAGAAACGAATTACGAAATAGAACCCTCACGCCATCAGTTAAAAGTCATAAGAACTATAACCTGTACATGTATTAAACACGTACAGGTTGTAGTTCTTATGACACTTCAGACACTGCGACTGCGAGGCCTTCTTCTATGGTTCAAACCACGGTGCCAGACAGTGAAAATAAAACCGAAGACGACGGTTGTCATGAAAATGATATTGGAAATATCGTCGGCCTGGCTGCCACCATGCCGGTTGATAAGAAAAAACATCTTCTAGAAAATGGCGCGTACCTTCGAAGAACTACGATTTTGCCGCAGATGACAAACATCTCAACAGGAAATTCAATTACCAGTGGCTGGACACATATTCGCCATTGTTAACTTACTCAAGGCGACTGAGCGGTGCTTACCGTAAATATTGTGTGTTGTTTCCGCCGTCAGCCAGCTTGGTGAGAGGGTGGTTGGGGTCATTTCATCAGACCTTTCACTACGTAGAAGGACATACACGATTATTGCAAAGCACATGTACAGACTCAGGTATTTCGGTCAAAGAACAGCTCTCTATTGGATGACGTTTTTTTGATGAAAAGGACAATACAATCGAAGAAGAATTTTTAGGTTTCGTAAAGCTTGAAAGGTATGATGCCAAAAGTATTGCCA
>JABXWE010103609.1:0-11473 GCA_014611495.1 Limonius californicus | reverse complement strand
AAAATCGATTTGTTTCGTTTTTTGCCCATATTTACGAAACAAAAGCAGCTACTTCAATTTTCACTCCAGATTATTAATAATCATAAAATTCCGCAACTTTGCCGCAATTTAAACGAATCTCTATCTCTTATAATAAGCGAGATCCCAATGGTGCCGGTCGAATTTGAATAACCCTGTATATAATAGCTTATTATAGCAATCTTCTTCACCACATAATAATAAGAATAAATGAACTGCTTTGAACATTCCCGTGTAGTTTTTGTTGCATACACTCCAAATTTCACAGTTGCATTCGGATCTATTTTACTCAGTATAAGAAGAGATAAGAACTAATAACATTGTAAACATTTAATAAAGGCGCCTTTTTAAAATATAAATATACCTAGTGTATTTAATTTTGACATAAGTGCTTATATTTATGTGAACACAGGTCAAATTACTTACTTTCTGTATTGCCTACTACTTATAAAATATATGTAGTTGTTGCATTGGTTTGAATCTATTATTAATTAATCCAAATTAATGGTTTAATTTGCAATTTTATTCCGTATAAAATAAAAACTCAATCGCAATCCTTCGCTGTTAATTATCAATTACATTTGCAGGCTAATTGTAAATAGCGCCTGGTTTTAGGCAACCAACAGTGCTTCCATTTAATAACAATTAGTTCCACTATTATATTCAATTATCATACATATTCACGTATGTATGTAGTACGGATGAACTTATAGAAAACGTAATGAAACGAATTGGGCAGATAACGTTTTTTCCGGAAATCTACTAAACAAAGGAAGTAAAATATAAGAAATATAGCACAATGTAGTAGCTAAATTTAGGTTTCGGTAGATTTAAGTTTTAAATACTATTTTAAGTTAAGGTTATAATCCAATGGCACAGTTTTTCTCTTTCTTCGGTACAACTATTTCAAGAGGTCTGTTTAGTACAAATAAATTTACATTTTAATTGAGTATTGCATTTGTGCACCGCCTTGTATCATTGTTTGTTTATTTTCAAAATTCCTAACGAAAAGTGATATTCCGATTGATTAATCATTTCACTTAGTTTAACATATTCTCAACGAATAGTCAAACTCTCTTAAAAATCAAGCCTCTTCCCTTTTAATTTTAGTTTTTAATTCCTCTGCATTATTAGTTTATTAACGTTCTAATACATGAAAATTGCAAACTGTGGTGTAAGTTATCCAAATCAGGGCCGTTACTCATACTCAATATCGACTCTACTTACAAAGATACACTAATTTCACAATGACAAGTATTAAGGAAAAGCGATATTTGTGGATATTTTTTAATATCTTATCATAAGTATAAAAGTTAATAATTATTTCCAGATGCAAAAAAAACAGTAAGAACTGTATCAAAATGTTACTAAATTATTCAACAAGTATACGTTTCATTACTGTAAAAAGGAATGCTCGTGACGGGGCATAAAAATAATAAATAACATTAAATGATCATAAAATAATTGTATAATATAATCGCTGGTATATCTCAAGCTACAACCAGATAATTTCAGTTTATAGATTTATGAATACTAGAACAAAAAGTGGATAAAATCTGGAATAGCCCCATATATCTTAAAAAATTTGATCAATTCAGATACTTATTTATATCTATTATGTTGGAAGCAATTTCCATTAAATAGAGTAATTGTAAAATTAAACTATAAATATATGTTTGCACTTAAGAAAATTAGTTTAAAAAATGTGTAATTAATTCAAAATTAATTGTGACAATTAAATTGCAAGTACTAGCGATTCATGAAATAAATATTGTAACTACTTTGAATTTATACGTGATTTATTTATTAATAAAATTGTTTGAAATTCTAAAGTATGTTTAGTAAGTGTCTCATTCGAACTAATTAAAGGTGATGCTATGGGATTTTTTCCAGGTGTCCCGTATTGGTTATGTTTTCTCCAATTTAACTGACGCAATTGCAAATAAATAAGCGCAACTGAAAGAGTAATTTACAAGCATATTGTCAAGTTCAAGCAAACAAATCAGACACCAACCCAAAATTTGCAGGCGGAATTTACCAATGCCATACATCAATAATAGAATCGTGACTAAAGTTAGTCGCTGGTTCACATATTGTACGCTCGTGTAGGTAGAACATTCAGATTATGCGGTTAAACGGTTAAGAGTTTGGCGTGTATAGTTGCTTAAGCTCCCTTAGAAATGGGAATGCCTTATGTGAAAATTCTAATTTTGACAAATAAATATCTAAATTTTACGAGCTTAAACAAAAAGAAGGAACCGTTCAAAACAATTTCTAAAGGTTTATATACTATGCAATAAATTGTGGAAAATCTAGACATCATTTACAGTTAAAATAGCAAGTCAACGTGTAGCTCCTTCATTGGTATTCAAAGTCTAATTGACTTTATAGCATTGAAAATCCTTCAATAGAATGTGAAGTAGGTATATTTTGTCGGCACCTTTGCAGGTATATTTGAACACATTATGGTCGATTTTGTTACTGATTTATGACTTTGAAGATTGAACGATCTTACATTTAAGATTGTACAGTGAAAAGGAAGATTATTTCTGTTTGCAGCAAACAGGTTTTAAACAACACTATTGAAAACAAAAGGATCCGCATTATTGTTGATAGCACTTTAACATCTTAAGGGGCGGAAGACCCCGTGCAGCGTTGGTTTTGGAATTTCCCAGTAACATTACTGCATTACAATGTACTATTCACACAAGATACAGCTTGCGGTAAAATGTTCTTAGAAAACCAATGACTTTACTAACACACTAAAACGTTGTACATTTTTTCACTCTCAAATCATTTAGACGCGGCTTTCTTTAGACCTTTAATTTCAATTTATAAAATTCCGGGTAAAATCTTAGTGATTGCTAAAACAGATTTGCTTTTTATGAGAAATTCCTAGTCACTTCCTGCTTTAAATTGAATTTACTGTTTTCCCCAGCAGAAATTTTTAATTTTGGATTCGTTTTATTTCTAAATAAATAATTAGTATTTAGTGTAGTTTACAAGAAAAATTCTCATAAGAACGTGAATATTTTATTGTAACTATATAAATAGTATCGTAGAAAATAAAGAATTATTTTTTTTAACGTATGTGGAAAATTTCCGCTATTCAGTTATACAGGGTGTCTCAGAAACAATGGGCCAGCGTTTAGTCATAGATTCTTTAGGTTAAAATAAACCGATTAAACCTAATATACCTTAGGCAGAAAGTCCTTCCTAAAGAAGTTATAGGGCCTTAAAGTTCAATTTTTTATTTTTTTTTTTTATTTAATTTCCACAAATCTAAAGATATTTCTTTTAAATTTGGTACACATACTTACCATTATGTTGTAAAGTGGCAGCAGCATTTTTATAAACCAGACTTAACTTTAAGAGGTACTTAACCTACCACTCAAATTTTATATTAGCTCTAACTTTGTTATTAGTGGAAAATTTTGCAGTTATTGTTTATTATCTGAAAGAGAATTAAGAAGTACTTAAATAAGGTACTCTTAATTCAAACGCGTAAAGGCAACCGTTTGCCTTAAAATGCTTGTGCAAGTTTTGAGTTGCCGTTAGGACGTGCAATCATCAGGTAGCCATGATCACAAAAACAATGGGTAGTGCTTGTTACTGCAGAAAAAGAAACAATGCTAAGTCAATTAAATACTTTGCTGTAATAGAAATTTTATTTTTTGAGCGTAAACGCAAACCGTATCTCTCATTTCATCATTGGAGAATTCGTTATGTCGCGGCATTTTCGTAAACACAAAACAAAAATTTAAAATAAAATTTCTATGACACCAAAGTATTGAATTGACTTAGCATTGTTTTTTTTTCTGTTGTAACAAGCACTACCCATTGTTTTTGTGATCATGGCTACCTGATGATTGCACGTCCTAACGGCAACTCAAAACTTGCACAGGCATTATAAGGCAAACGGTTGCCTTTACGCGTTTGAACTAAGAGTACCTTATTTATGTACTTTTTAATTCTCTTTCAGAAATTAAAAGAAAACTGCAAAATTTTCCACTAATAACAAAGTTACAGCTAATATAAAATTTGAGTGGTAGGTTAAGTACCTCTTAAAGTTAAGTCTGGTTTATGAAAATGCTACTGCCACTTTACTACATAATGGTAAGTATGTGTGTTGAAAGAAATATATTTAGATTTGTGGAAATTACATAAAAAAGAAAAAATAAGAAATTGAAATTTAAGGCCCTATAACTTCTTAAGGAAGGACTTTCGGCCTAAGGTATATTAGGTTTAATCGGTTTATTTTAACCTAAAGAATCTATGACTAAACGCTGGCCCATTCTTTTTGAGACACCTTGTATATGTGAAGCAATAAGATTCTGTTAAATATGCATTTTGCTTGAAATTGATTTATATTGATACATTATTGTCCAACATTGCCTGTAGTTAAAGAAACTAAATATTCCTCTGAAGTCTATAAATGTGGGTGAGAAACATGTGTTGGTGCATGTACTTGTTATGCGTCCTACTTACAAACTAGAAGCAAGAAAATGCACTAGATATATGAATGATTTTCTGAATCTAATTAAACATTGTTATTGTTGTTTCTACAGCCTTAAATATGATTAATAAGTTATTATTACTAGCACGCAACATCCCACTGTTGAACAAGGGCTTCCTTCTTCCACCCTAACAACCATGTTGGTTTGATCTACATTTCTCTTTTTCGGTAACTGATAGTTGGGATAGTTTAATGCACACAAAGAATTATCTCCATTCATGATATACAGGGTGTTTCACATATCGTGTAAAAAGCTTTGCCATTCGGTTACAGAAATCATTTTGAATAAAAAATGTCAATTGAAGTAATTTCGCAACTACAGAGATCAACATTTTGATGACATGATGAATGAACTTTAGTATTAAGTGGATCTAACAGCACAAAACAAAATAAAAACGTTTATTTCTTGTAATAAACGCCCAAAATGTGCTCTGCGAGCTTCAATGCATGCCTGGCCCCCACGAATCAGCAAATCATACACTAAAAACATTACATTTTTGTTGCGAATTTCATTTGAGGCATTAATTAAGTGACTCTGTAATTGTCCATAAGTATGTATTTCACCACTGTACACCATCTGCTTCAGGTGTCCCAGTGAAAAATTCAGACTATAGAGATCTGGAGATCTTGGAGGCTATATTACGGGCCCTCCATATCCAATCCATCTGGACAAAGAAGATTTGTCATACACTCACTTGCCTTCCATAACCGAGCAGAGTACCATTATGCTGATATCACATGCCTTATCGAATATTAAGTGAGCATCTTCAACTATCTCATGAAGCCTATTCTCTAAAAAACCCCTGCGTAGTGTTCTACATTTAAACAAGTGTTTAAAATTTCAATTTTAAGCAACTGATTCTGGAAAATAATTTCTTAAAAACCACTTGATATTAAGCTTATGAATTAATAAGCTATTAAAATTTTGAATTAATATGGTTTCGTAATTAATTAAAGTAGGACCTATGTTTATCAGACTTTTTTACTCACAATGACCTCGCCAACAAATGGCAAAATTTCTTGCACTATTTCTAAAACATCCTGCATAACGAAACATTACGACTAAAAACCAAGAGTCGTATAACCGATTGAGTTAAAAATTATAATATTATATGGCGATAATATGTGTGCATTAACGGGAAAATAACCGAATTATTGTTTCAATTTTGTTTGAAAATACCCCATATTTTGTGACGTACCAAAATTTCCAAATAATGGTGCTGCTAATCGTGCTGTTAACTCTGCTGTTAAAAGGTAAGTAACAAACACTATCTCGTATGAATTGTTCTTCCTCTTGCACAAATTACTCAGTTATCTGAATATCAATGAAGGTATTAAACATTTTTATATTTTGTAATAATTGCATCAGGCAAAAAAGTATCGAACAAGGACGTTTTCTCATATAATATAGGAGGAAAAATTTCCCCGTAGTTAATTCGTGGAAATACCCAACAATTAACATTGATATTGTTTGTATTTAATTTACTCATTTAGGTGTAACAATATAACGGATTCTCGATTAGCCAAATCAGTAGAGAAGACTAACCGCATAGTCATTATTGAATAAATATTTTCGTGCGCATTTATTCAGCGTTTGGTGCAATTTCATTGCACGACTAATTATAGACAGCACATTAATTCGATGACAACTATTTGAGCAAAATAATTAAACAATTACATGTATATAAACCTTTAGTCTCAAGAATTTCCGTTCCATTTCCGCTCATGTATATCTCAAAGGTTAGGAATTACCGCAAACAATCAAGAAATCACATACGTTATTCGCTACGTTACACGTGAGCTAGTTTTATGTGTGGACTTACAATTAGTAAACACGTGTTAGGTGGAAATGAAAAAAAAAAAGATTAACGTACACTGTTTAACCTATAAATATAATACAAGGCAACTTCGAGCATGGATGGTTCCGGAAATACCACAAACTCTTCGTTAAGTAGTAGGTCAGGTTTTATTCCACTGCCTGTATTGCCTTTGTCTCATATTTAAACAGAAAAATTTTAGTTTCGTCAGAATACTCAGCATATCTGCTTAATGTTTTTGACTTAATTTAAATAAGAATTTAAATATAGTAGAGCTTGATGCCGTTATATGAATTGAATAATTTAAATAGAAGTAAATTCTTAAAACTGAAAGATAAAGTGATTGTTTCTTTTTACATGAAAAAGTTGTTATAGCTTTCTCATCTTACATCTTATATACCTTCTAGTAAGATGCTCCTTTACTGAGTTGTCAAATAAAAATGGTATCATTTAACCTTTTTTGAAGTACATAACAAAGCTTATCTACAGAGTTCAACATGCATCTGGTATATACGACTTTTCTCGAATTTTTTTAATCAAAATATAAATAAGAAAATATTGCACGTTACTGTATCTTTTAATGGAATATACAGTGTGTTCCTAAATATCATGTACACAAGGAAGGAGGTAATTCTCTGGCTTATTTCATGACTAACAATTCATATAAACATAGGTCCGCAAACGCTTCGTTACTGATCTACAGGGTGTTGAAATTTCAAGATTTTTTAGTTTTTTCTTTATAGCTCCTGCAGTTTTTGAGATATTTAGCTCAAATTTGGAATACAGGTTACGCTGCAGGGGTTACATCATTGGGATTGCCAAATGGTTGTCAGAATCTACAGGGAGATATTTTTTCAGGGGTCATGCCCCTTTTTCTCCCCCTGAACTTGTTTGCGGTGCGTCGCTGGTAGATTCTAAAATACAGCATGAGTTTTCTATTTTGTTTAGAATCTTTTTGTTCTCCTGTAGTTTTTTCGTATCTGCGATGCTTATCGAAAAAAAAAACGATTTTCTGTAATTCGCAGGACGAAATTAAAATTTTTAAAATGGTCTAGTAGGGTCTGGCTTTATTTGGATAATCTCATGTTTCCATTAATTGTGACAGTTTGCATTTGAAATCGCAACTTGTGTCCGCATATGTTTATAAATTAAAGGTTTAAGTTGTAAATTGTAAGGTGTAAAAGTGTTTTAAATACTCATTATAATCTCGTAACAATGCCAGTTTTTACGAATTCTGACATGGTTGAGATGCATTTCATCTATGGCCTAATGGAAATGCAAGAGAAGCCAAATGTATGTACATGGAGCGCTATCCCAATAGAATGAAACCTGATCATCGAATATTCTTGAATATTCATAGGCGTCTTGTAGAAACTGGAACCTTTAATAAGAATACCAATAATGCAGGTAGACCACGTATTGTTAGAACACCACAGATCAAAGAAGCTGTTCTAAATGAAATAGAAGAACATCCAGACACTAGCACCAGAAAAATCTCTGAACATTTAAATATTAGTCATCAAGTTGCTTGGCGTATCTTGCGTGATTCTCTGCTATACCCATACCACATTCAAAGGGTGCAGACGCTTCTTCGTCGAGATTTCCCTTAAAGGAATAATTTCTGCCAGTGGTACCTTAATAGGCTAGCAGTAGATCCCAATTTTGTTTGTAAAATCCTTTTTACCGACGCCGAAGTCAATTTTTCAAGGAATTCTATTACAAATTTTAATAACAACCACATATGGGCTCAAGAAAATCCACATGGAATTATAGAAACTCATTATCAAGAGTAATTCTCATTAAATGTATGGGGTGGTATAATTGGGCATCATTTGATTGGTCCTTTCTTTTTGTCTCGTTGACTTACTGGTCACTCATACAGGCATTTCCTGCAACACGAATTGCCTTTATTACGCGAAGACTTACCTCTTTTGCTGAGAAATCAAATGTTGTATATGCACGATGACGCTCCAGCACATTTTTCTATTTTGGCTCGGGAGCATTTAAATGAAGTGTATGAGTCATGGCCTCCTAGGTCCCCTGACTTAAATAGCCTAGATTTTTTTTCTATGGGGGCATCTCAAATCTCTAGTGTATATAACACCAGTGAATATCGTTGATGACTTACGAAATCGAATATTAGATGCATTTGAAACCGTAAGAAATTCTCCGGGGGTGATGGAATGAGTACGGGCATCAGTGAGAAGAAGAGCGGAGGCATACATAAGGGTTGGAGGAGGTCACTTTCAACAATTGTTGTAACGTAGTTTCCTTGTTATGGTTATTGTTTTGGTTTTTTGTATTGTAATAAATCATTGCTGCAAAAACCGGGTCATCCCAGCTTTAATTTTTAACAGGTAGTGCCGACTAAACTGTTAGAATTAATGGAAACGTGATATTATCCAAATGAAGCCAGAGTCTACCAGACCATTTTAAAAATTTTAATTTCGCCTGGCGAATTACAGAAAATAGTTATTATTTTTTTTCTCAATAGCCGTCGCAGATACGAAAAAACTACAGGAGAAAAAAAGATTCTAAACAAAACAGAAAACTGATTTTGTATTTTAGAATCTACCAGCGACGAAACGCAAAAAAGTTCAGGGGGAGAAAAGGGGTCATTACCCCTGAAAAAATATCTCCCTGTAGATTCTCACAACCATTTGACCACTTGCGACGACCCAACAATTATTGCACAAAATATTGTTTTCCATCCCACCTTTTCATGAAATGGAAATTTGCTTATCCACATGCTGTAGTCATATATAATTTCACCATCTGAAAGAGGATGGGTTCCATTTCGTGAAATGGTGGCGGAAAACTTTGACATTACAGTATGAGGAGCCGCTTCTTGAAGTGTATGTCCTTTTTATGAAATGTACAATTACATCTTTTGGATTCAACATATATACCTAATTAAATTTAAAAAATTAATGCAACAAAAGTTATTTATTTTAAATTAAATATATAAGTATGTAGAAAGCTTGTACTTCAAAAAACTATGGCTAAATTGTAGTTTACATAGTTATACTAAATACAAATTCATAAATTTGCAAATAAAAAACAAAGTGTTAAACTTGCAATAGAAAATTGGGTTAGGAATTCTCTAATTATCTGACCATCAGAATGACATTCAGTCATATTGTAAACCTTTTGTAAACATGTTTCATGAGCTTTTTCCAAGTAAAAGATATGAACTGTTAGAGTCCACGTCCAGATGTACAGCTATCCGCGTTAAACAGATTCTTGTAGAACAAGGATTTAGAAGCTGTTTCGTCTTAGGTGCAGGCGCACCTCGCGTCATATGTCATTTATTACATATTTATCCTGCTAGCTTCGGCAGCCACAAAATTCTTAATTACCCAACAATGTGGCGGGCAACTAAAAGGATACTAAAGCAGCCACCAACAATTTCATCGCTTAAAGTAAATGACGACTACTATTCCAATGATAAGGATAAATGCAACATCTTCGCACAACATCTTTCTCAGGTCTTCACAACAGATATAGACAAAACCAGTCCACACACCAAGGAAGTGGAGAATTATGTAGAAAGTCATTTTCCAGCAGAGTCTGGACTAATTAAACCTACGTCACCTCGTGAAATTAAAAAAATAATAATGCGATTGCCCATAAGAAAATCACCGGGACATGACTCCATCCCAAATATTGTCCTAAAACACCTAACACCAAAAGCACTTGCCTTCCTAGCGACTACCTTGAATGCGTGCCTCAGATTAGGATATTTTCCGGTAACTTGGAAAGTTGCTCACATATTACTGTTTAATAAACCTGGGAAAAACCCACACGAACCCTCCAGCTATAGACCAATTAGCTTATTGTGCACTATCTCAAAAATATTCGAGAAGATCATATGTAAACGATTAAACTGTATCTTAACCAACAATAATAACGTTCCCAAGTTCCAGTTCGGTTTTAGAGCTAAGCACTCGACCTCTCATCAACTTACAAGGCTCACTGAAATTATAGAAAGGGGTTTTGAAAGCAAAAAGCACACGTTAGTCTCTTTCCTGGACTTTTCACAAGCCTTCGACAAGGTCTGGATCAAAGGACTAATATATAAGCTTCTCCAACTACAAATACCAGCCTACTTATTCAGAATAATTGCTTCGTTTTTGACAAACAGAACTTTTGCAGTGAAAACTAATGGGGAACTCTCGGATAATAAAGAAATTAATGCAGGGGTGCCTCAGGGATCCATTTTAGGCCCCATCCTATTCAACATCTACGTGAGTGACATCACTGAATCACCAGATACCCAACTGGCAATGTATGCAGACGACACGGCAGTAATTGCCCAACACAGTGACATCGTGGAAGGAGCTACACAACTGAACCATGCCGTCAACCATATTACAGACTGGTGCAATAAATGGTATCTACAATTAAATCCCCAAAAATGCGAGACCAAGATCTTCACACTGCGTCGCCCTAATAACCCACCAAAAATCAAAATCAATAATACTGAAATAGACTGGAATCCTCATGACAGAGCTGTTAAATACTTAGGTGTACATCTTGATAGGAAGCTTACATGGGGAATACACATAAACAAAAAATTAAATGAATGTCATGCGAGACTAGCACAGCTATATCCTATCATCAACCGTAAATCCTCGCTAAAAACCGAATGTGCACTTCTTATGTATAAAGCATTATTACGACCTGTAATCACGTATGGATGCTCAGTTTGGGGAGCAGCCTCAAAAACGCACATCAACAAAATCCAAGTGTTGCAAAACAAGATCCTGAGAATATCTACAAATGCCCCGTGGTATATTAGAAATAAACATCTACACGATGAACTAGGTGTGCCAACCGTCAAACAATTCATTCAGAAATGTAACAAAAACTTTTTCAAAAATATACCATCTTGCCCAGGTGCAGTCCACTACTCCGTTGGCGAGAAGAACCTGCATGCGAGACTAAAGCGACTTCTTCCACAAGATCTCATCAACTCAACTGACAGCGATAATAGTGCATCGGATTAAAAATGTGTAGTGCGTGAGGAGCTAGTAGTAGCTGCCCTCTTAAAGTTATTATAAGTGCAAAATTATCATCTTCAACTCAACTGTGGATAACATTAATTTGTTGAGCCGGTTAC
>JABXWE010103608.1:0-15104 GCA_014611495.1 Limonius californicus | reverse complement strand
TAAAAACCGAATGTGCACTTCTTATGTATAAAGCTTTATTACGACCTGTAATCACGTATGGATGCTCAGTTTGGGGAGCAGCCTCAAAAACGCACATCAACAAAATCCAAGTGTTGCAAAACAAGATCCTGAGAATATCTACAAATGCCCTGTGGTATATTAGAAATAAACATCTACATGATGAACTAGGTGTGCCAACCGTCAAACAATTCATTCAGAAATGTAACAAAAAATTTTTCAAAAATATACCATCTTGCCCAGGTGCAGTCCACTACTCCGTTGGCGAGAAGAACCTGCATGCGAGACTAAAGCGACTTCTTCCACAAGATCTCATCAACTCAACTGACAGCGATAATAGTGCATCGGATTAAAAATGTGTAGTGCGTGAGGAGCTAGTAGTAGCTGCCCTCTTAAAGTTATTACAAGTGCAAAATTATCATCTTCAACTCAACTGTGGATAACATTAATTTGTTGAGCCGGTTACAAGTATATAATTTTAAAAAAAAAACAGTTTTACATGTAACCTTTGCCGGTTAACCATCTTGTTTTTTAACAATTGCCATTTTTACGAAGATTTGCCAGACATACTTTTAAAATTAGTCTAAACTGCTGGCGTACAAAAGCAACATTTGCAAACTGCTCATGCAATTTTTCGAGGCAATTTTCAACAGAATATATCCAAATACCATCACTTTATACACTATTTCAGAAGTAAATTTCAGTCATGGATTTTGTTAGTTCAAGCGAGAGAACCATTTGGTACCGTGGAATAATCATAGAACTGATTTCGTTCTGAAAAATATACCAACTACGAGCGATAACTACCCAAAATCACAGAAGCACAATGAAAAATGTCACATGTAATATGACAGATAGCATAATAGTTCAGAAGAAAAAGTAGTGTAATACATCTCGAAATACGTTCAGGAAATCATAGCCAAGTCCATACAACACTCCTTAGTATCTTCAGAAACTCAATGGGCGTTAATAACCGAATTTGATATCGATTTTAAATAGAAGATCTACCGGTGACTGTACTCCTGCATGGCATTTATATATATACAGGGAATTTTTCTTTTTAGTATACATTGCCTGTGTATACTTTTAAAAAAAACGCGTCCATTACGCCCATTATGTAGGCAACCAACTATACAGACAACTGAAGCATGCTGTGAGCAAAACAATTAAATTAGTTAAAGGTTAAAAAATAAAATTAATCTTTATTTAGTGTCTTCTTGCGTTTTTTATACAACCATGTACGGTAAAGACGAAAAAGTGGAACTTCTAATGTGGTATCAGAATGGAAACAGCTTAAGAACGGCGAGAGACTTATTTTCACTAAAATATCCAGAAAGACCTACCTATTCCTTGTATTCCAACCTTACAAACAATTGTTGGAAAACTTAAATGAGAGGGATGCCTAATAAATTCCCATAAAATAAGAACTAAAAGTAATCACGTTTTAACCGAAGAAATGAAATGAACTATTTTATGCTACGTTGGAGAAATTATAATTAATGTTATAACAAAAAATAATAATTAAAAAAAGTCTCCGATGGCCGGGAATCGATTCCGGATCAACTGCTTGAAAGGCAACTATGCTGACCACTACACCACCTTGCCCCTGATGTATTTGTGTTGTACAAAAGAAGTACAGTGTTCACATACCTTACATAAACATCACCCTGTCGATTTTTTTATTTATCAAAGTCATTATTTGCGTCCTATATACAGGATGAAATACTTATTTAATATAAACACTGCATCAACATAACCTTCATACTCAAATAATTCACAACTATAGTGACGTTTGCTTCTGATTTTTAGTTGTCGGTATAGTTGGTTGCCTACACAATAGGCGTAATTGACGCGTTCTTTTTAAAACTATACATAGGCAATGTATACTAAAAAGAAAAATTTCCTATATATATATATATATATATATATATATCGTATTACAAGAAGCATCAGCAGAAAATTATCCGACAAGACCTGAAGATGGCAAATGTGACTATGCCGAAACGTCGTCAAGACAACCAGCCCGGTCCGTCCCAGGACCAAGAAGTTGCTACGCGGAAGAATTCCTGGAAACCAACCACAGCATATATATATTGCTGTATACGGCGATTCAATAAGTTGCCCCACGTTGAAAGTGTCAAAAATTGCTGTAGTTTAAAAGTCATGGTAAAAAAAAAGAAGAAACACTTATGCCGACCAGCTGAAGCACAAAACTTTTAATCGCAGGGTTCCACTTGTGGCCTCGTTTTGTACAAAAAATTGAGAAGAAACGTTCGACAAAGAAAACAACACGCGCAAATGTTTACTATGCTTTACTGTCACCGAAATTAGTTCTTTTTTAAACTGCACCAACCTTTTCACAGATGTTAGGCATGCAAAAACGCCCTTAGACTGTTGCTCCACAAGTATACAGACTGCACACCTCTCCTTCAGGCTGGTTCTGCTTTCCGTGCTCTGCCGTCTCTTCCCGACATGCAGTACTTTTCCATTTTCATTTAACGCCGAGTAAAACTCACATTTTATTGTATGATGGTATATTCTCCCTTTTTAATATTACAATTTTCATGACATTTTTTTCGATAATAAACAAAAAAACAAAAGTCCTCTCCAATTTTTAGTAAGTTTAGTAATACTTGACCGGCGGGAAAAGATATTATTTTTGTCATGGAAACATGTCTTGCCCCGACGGCGATACAAAGGTGAATCCCAATTAGCATTTAAGCCCCCCATTATTATATCACAACAATATATATATATATATATATATATATAATATTGAATTGGTGTTGGTAGCTTTTTAATACTCTGGGAATCAACCTAAAAATGTAAGGTTATGTACGTGCTTTGGTGAACAGTTGTATGATTGGCTTAAGCCTTGAAAAACTGTGATGACGTAGTTCTGTATTTTGCAACACGTTAATTCAGTAATTTGACAATATGTGTGTGATGTATGATAGATACAGAATGTACTTTCAGTACTTTGCTTGGTGGAATTTTCTTTTATATACGCCAATTAGTGAATAAAAATTTAATTTATTCTAATTTCATATTTTATTAGTAATTGCCATTCACATCATCAAAACTATTAGTTGCGTTTATAAACTGTTTTTTAAACATCTCGTTATAATAAATGACAAAAAAATCAAACTGTACCTTAATTTCTATTAGGGGCAGAGAGTTGCAATTTCTGACAATATCAATGGTGTCAGCGGTTTGGCGCAATAGCCGCTACCCCATTAGGAGAGCAATGGTAACTAAAAATTCCCTATGCCTCGGTGATTAAGTAAATCATTTTGATGGGGGCGCTTACAGTTCAAATTAAAACTATTTCCCTCATTTATCACGATAAACACAGAGAAGTATATGAAGTATCTGTTCTATCACAAGCAACCTTATTGTGGTTGTTTGAGCTCATGGGAGGCTCCAACAGCACTTAAAAAACCCTCCATTGCTATTCAAAACTAATGGTAGACACACTTCTAGAAGTCATCATTGGTATGTCGATCAGATTACGTTCATATCAACCTGCATGTTTAAATATTTGTTATCACTGTTTTATGAATATATTTTTTAACTTTACCGAACACGAACTGTTTCTAAAAGCATTTTTCTTTCAGTCTTCTCTGGAGGCGAGGCAGCACATGCAGTTAAAAGATTCACGGGATTATATACTGGCCCATACTTCGATCCCACAACAACTACGAACATAACAACGCAGCTGGGAACACATGCATACCTCCCCTGCAGGGTGAAGCAGCTTGGAAACAAATCCGTGTCCTGGATTAGGAGGAGGGACGCACACATCCTTACCGTTGATAGGTACACTTTCATCGCAGACGACCGATTCCAGGCCTTTCTGGTGGAAGCTACTGACACGTGGACGCTACAAGTCAAATATGTTCAAGCACGAGATGCCGGCCAGTACGAGTGCCAAGTTAGCACCGAACCCAAAATGAGTCATTTTATTACTCTCAACGTTGTGGGTTAGTATGCAACATATTCCACACTCCTTAATGTCACACCCACACACTAAAGTATTCATAAAAACGTAAAATGGGTATCCACCTCATAGGTCATGTAATTATAATACTTAACATACTCCATAAACTAAATGTTTTTTTTTAACTAAATCCAAGTATTGTAGCCTAGACATCGTAAAATGGATAACCTAACTAATTCCTCTAATGATTACAGAACTAGTTTACGAAATTCCTGTAATACGTGAAAATGAAAACATAATAGTATAAGAATAATTTAATATCTGTAGAAATGGGAACGATATGAAATTTTGTATTTAAAACTGCTTTGTATGTACTTACTTATCAAAGCATCCTAGATTATATGGATAGCTTAATATTTAATAAGCTGGGTACTGCATTGCAGCACCGGTTTTATAATCTGCGTGGTATATACTAATATGTTATTTTCTCCGTCATTCCTTGCAGCTCTGATTTTATTTTCCTATTTGTCGTTTGTTTATATTCCTTTGTACCTTTGTGCAAAGACACATTGTGGTAGGTGCATTCGAGAACAATACATAATATTTTCTAACGAAATATTATTTATTTTATTTTCTTAAAATATCAAGGATTCCGTTTATTCCTACTTCAAACCACATTCATGTATTTTACAAAAATTATAATAACTACACAGACGAAACCAAACAAAATCGTAACGCATTTATACCTTTTAACGACGTTCTTTCCAAGATTTCTCTATATTGCTTTGGAACATTATATAAATATCGATGTTGATTTTGTATGTAATTCGAACGTACTTAATGGAAATTATTTGAAGATCAATAGAATCTATAACAGTAACCGAGCACTTTATATAGTTAACGCCGATAAGACGTACAATACAAAAAGTTTTGGCGAAACTACGTTGGGTATTAATAAACACTTTGATTGGCAAGGATCTCTTTATCTCCCCTAGAACTTCATCAAGTAAACAACTTTAAACTACGAGCTTCATGTAATATCTGATGCGTAATGTAAAAGATACTTGAAATGGGACGTATTTATATCTAAGTGCTGGATTAGGACATAACCACAACTACCAAGAATAAAATTAGATGAAACTTCAGAAAATCGTGCTATACCCTTACGGAAATAATAAACTGAAGCTGAAACTAAAACTTTATAATAACATTTAGAATTTTCAATCTAAATTTCCAAAGAAATGTAGTTACTCAAACTTTATCATCAATCTCATTACCATGTCGAACATGCGTGTATGTTCAGTTCAGCACCTCGGGTCTGAAGACCTATGGCTTGTATTATTTTCTTCCACCGTTTCCTATTTCTTGCACGTCTTTCCCAGTTGATATTGAGTTCTCTTATGTCGTTTTCCACGTCCTCCCACCTTGTTCTTCTGGGCATTCCCCTTCCTTTCTCTGCTCCTAACTGTTGGTGGAACACACTCTTTGTCAAGTGGCGTTCTTCAGTATATTGTAACATGTCGCAGCCATCTTAACCTATTTCGTTTGACCAGGCTTACAATCTCAGGTTCGTTAAAGATTTCTGCTAGCATATCGAACATACTATATAAAATTTCAAAAACGTCGAAAACAACAGGTGATCAATATTTAAATAGAGTTTTCCTATATCTAGATTATGTCTTAAAATCTGTAGAATAAATATGCAAAGCACTGACTACATATTTTGTTGCTTAAGTGTTTTCACTTTCTATTTATTCTAATGAGACTCCACCTTCGGCCAGTTCCCGAGTTCTTCAGAAACTTCTTCGTCGTTGTATTTGGTCACCGTGCAATATATTTTAGTAGTTTTTCGCCAATTTCCATTTGATACGATTCTATTCCGAGACAGTATCCCAGATGAAAGCTGATTGCCTCTACTGCCAAAGACAATACGTTTACCCTCCTTCTACTTTTCTTCTTGCAAGACATTGAAAAAGGTTTTTCTCCTGAGTTACGTTCTATCGACGTCGACGTCCTTTTTCTTCATTATCTTCTTTTCTCAAAGCGGCTTAGGAACGACTATGGCAGAGTTACCATGTAGGTAATGTAATGTAGCAAAGATCAAATACCATTCAAGCAGGAAACATTTGCTAATACAGAGAAAAACTTAACGAGTTGAACATGTATCCGAACAGGTGATATTATAAAAATGAGAAGACTGTTAGACACTTGCTAATATTTCTCAATTAAGAAGGAATCTTTAATGGTTTGAATAGTAATCTTACAGACAATTCACAAAAAACACGATATCCCTCAGAAATACTTAAGATGGGATATGCCAGTCTGACCATGGCCTTCCACTAGGTTTAAATTTGAACATCCATAGCAGGAAGCCACATGATATATTAATAGTCGACAAACAACATTCGAAACATATCTTTTATAATGTTACATTCTCTAACTTCATTTTTTGTTGTATTATCGAGATCCACCAAAGCAAAAATCTCCCAGATCCCTTTTTCTAATAACTGTTGTTGAAGATAGAATACAAATATTTAATGAAAATGCAAAATATCAATGGTGGAGACGAATTGGAAGTGATATAGCTTGTGTAAACCAACCTTTCGACAGATATGAATCTAAACTTCTTTTTCAGGGTACCTATTCAAGTAAAATACTTGCTTTCGTTTTGATGAAATAGTTTACGTTAATGTTATCCTATATCATGTATATTCATGAAATTTTCAAATGCAATTGATCGCTTGCTATACTATGCTTTGTATTATTCTTAACTGTTACTCTACTTAAGATGTCAGCTAAAAGTGATGTCCAAACGAAATTTTAGTAACCACAGGTTATTATAATGCTGTAATTCTCCATTCTGTATTTGAAGCCAATGATACGTGAACAATTCTATGATATCATCATTTGGATCAATAATTACAAATCGTCTTTGCATGGAAAGAAGAAAATCAAATATTTTACATAGAAATTTGATATCGTAACATGCACGCTACTTTCTCAATTAGCAATATTTCCCATGTAAACTTTCCTTCCCCAAAAATTAAATATTTTCCATATCTGTTTTCTAAGCGTTTTATCAAAATTTTCACTAACAGGAATGCCTTCAAACACCAACATAAATATTCATATCTTGGAAAACAGGATACGTGACCACTAATTGTGTTTTAGGAGCTCTTCTTCTCAGTTTCCTGCAAACTATTATGTCAGCTGACATATGGAAATCTGAATTTATGCTAGGTTGTGCTCTTAATTACCTTAATATATGCTTGGGTAGTCCATCAAGTTACAAACTACACTACCCATATGTCACAAACTCAAATGAGATATAAACTGTACCGAAAGTTTTATTTCTTAGGGTATTGTGCCTGTATGTAATAATTTATGTTTTAGACTGGCTCACCATAGTTTATTACTCCTTAAAAGGACACTATCGCTTTAAGATTTACTTCAACTTTTAATTTTTAATACTACCAAGGCTATTGTTTACAATCTACTACTTACCGTTGCAACGAAAATAAATTTTCTGAGTGTGACTTATGAAGTTTAAAGCAATCAGAAATAAATGTACCTCAATATACCTTGTTTATGATTGTTCATCCTTGTTCAACATTTTTTGACGCATCTAAACAGTTCCATATTCTGCTCGAGCAGATCGTTTCCTGTTATAATTCTTCTAATGTTAGCACATCTACATTCTACTTTCCAAATACTCAACAAAGGTCTTCGTCCGAAGCAACCATCGTCTTCTGATAGATTTCTGAACAGACTATAATTGGACGATACCAGATCTAGGCTATTTCTTAACTATATATGGGCGTAGTATATATTTACACGATAATTGTAGGCCACACTTTACCAACTCAATCAAAAGAGCATTACTTATACCTAAGCAACGATCGTCATAGGTTTCCCAATGGGTGATTGAATACAGAACTTCCTAGAGGATGCCAAAAGCATCAGTCCATTGCGCTGACTCGATGATCTGCATGGTGCACCCATATCCCGCTCTAATAAATATTTCCAATATAAGTCAGCACTCTCAGGAAACAACAGTCAGGCAACCCATTATGCGACTAGTGACTATGTAAAATGTTTAGCCCGGCTGGATCAAATATGCCAAGAATCTATGGGATATACGACATAAGCTATACTTGAAACATTTTCACGGCGATCTTCAAGCAGCATGACTTCCACTTCCTGAGACTGCCTAAATTAACCTTACGGTTTGTGAATTCTTCCACAGATTTTTGACCCCAACTAAATTGTTTCAAGCAAATGTTTACCATAAAATAAGAGAATGGATCTTCTTCATATGCTTCAATCACTTCTTCCTGGAGAATTTCCAGTGTATTTCCTTCTTTTGTAACACTTTGATACACAATTGTTCCTTAGTTGTTTTCATCGATTCACCAAAAGATCAAGGACGGCGAAACTATTTAAATCAAATTTAGTACACAGGTTACGTTAGTATTATATGCTTAACCATGATTGCTATTTTTTGCATTTCTATTCCATAATACTTCAATTCAATACGTATGCTATATCAGGATTGATTATGCAGTTTTTGGAGCGTCATCTATAGATGTTAGACACCAACGACACTGTTTAGATGTTTTAATTGATTAATTACAAAATATAATTTGATTTATATGTTATAATAGAAACAGCTTTTCTGGCTAAATACTAACAGTACTGTCTTACCTTATTTCAGTTCCAAAAATCGAAATCTTGGGAGAGTCAGACATATATGTCAAATCTGGAAGCACAGTAACTTTAAAATGCGTCATCACCCAATCGCTGGAAGAACCAGCATACATCTTTTGGTATCACGATGGGGAACGTGTTCTGAACTACGACCGGACTGCTATAGACATACGGATGGAACGAGTGGGTTCAGATACCACAGTAGGAACTCTTGTAATTTACCACAGCCTTCCCCAAGACTCTGGCAACTACACTTGCAGCCCGTCTAATTTGGATTCGGCCAGTGTTTTATTGCACGTGCTCAATGGTAAGTCCACAAGATATTCGAAGATTATCACAAAGTTCGCACCTATTCCAACTGTCCACGAAAGTACTTTTGATTCGTAATGGTTGTTAACAAAATCTCTCTTCAATTCACAATGGGGGCTACTCTAGCAGGAAGTGTGTAATAGAATAAAACTACATAATAGAATAATTGCAGGGAATTTTTACTGCATCTATGTATTTTGATAATGGTCATTGCATATTGATTAACATATTAATTGGTTGGTGGTGTTGCAGGAGAACATCCAGCTGCTATGCAGAGGGGTAAAAACTCAGCATCACCCATTCCAGGATGGTCCCACTTATCCATGGGGTTAGGACTAGCGGCATGTACTCCTCCTCGGTTTGCCTTTGCCGTGGCCCTAACTCTTGCAGCCATTGCCCAATTGCTTAGCACATAAGCAACATGCACCTGGCTTGTTGGTCCGTCGCGCTTTACGAAGATCGTTTTACGTTTTTGTTTTTCTTTGTTTTCTTTCTAATTAGATTTTATATATTTGAAGATTGTACTATAGATTAAAAACTCAATTGATACTGAAAAACTTAGATAATATATTTTATATGTTAGTACCTAGGGGTGCATAGTGGATGAATTGATTTTGCATATTCATGAAGGATTTGTTCTGGTATGTAATTGTTTACGAATTTTACGATAAATATGAATCATGTAACAAGCATAATTTCAAGAAATGTCCCTTTATCTTAATAACTAAATGTAATTTTTAAAAACTGACTTCTCAGTATGGTGTTAAGTGAACCCTGTATTTACTGTTGAACTTGCAGTGTTTTGTTTGTACATACTATTATGAAGTTACTTCAAGTGAATTTACAAGGACACAAAATAGAACATGTGAACTACTCTAAGCCTAAATAAATTAAAGGTGTGATTACTTAGTTAAGATAGCTAGATCAAATCGTAAGAATAATTATCATGGCAGTTGTATTTACAAAAATTAATGAGAAAATGTAAGTACTATTTTTACTGTGGAATTGTTTTTCAATTCTCAACTCTTATTTACTCCAGCATTGATCCTATGGAGGTACTTAAATCGTATCGTTTAAATATGAAGAAATACTAAAAACGTTACTAGCGTACAGAATGAAAAGTAATTATACTTATGAACGTCTGCTTTCATTTGATTTAGTTATGTAACTAGCTGTAGAACGTACTTTTGTTTTATATCAATTCTATTGATGTATTTTAGGTAAGAATGAAATGTAACCAAATTTTATGTTAAATAAAATGTTACAATAACAATATAATCAGTGGACATATATCAACATGTCATATGCAATTACATAGACCCTATCCCATATTAGCATACATGTAATAGGAAACTCTGTATATCGACTTTATTTACATCGATAATATTCACAGTGGAATTGCAATAAACATTACTGTTAACATGGAATTGAAGAAAAACAAGATAAGTCGACCACTAGTAGCATTCCTCTAGCTTAATGCACCACTTGTTACTTTTTTCTAAGTTCCTCACAGAAAAACTTTGGACTGAGTATCTTCGTATTCGTAAAATCGTTTCACAAGGTAATTAACCCAAATATTATTTACTACTTATTACTTCAGATGTTCAAAAATACCAATAAAATCATAAATACGTTGCACCTATATATTTTCTTTTTAAATTGTGAGTTGCCTATCAATCATTAATATTTACATCCTTATACAACAAATGTTTGTTCACAAGATATTCAATAAGGAAAACACGCCCAATTAAAAGAAGATAAAGATAATTTTACAAAGTAGTAGTAGTAGCAAAATATATATCATCATGTAAAGCATTACTAAGTCAATCTTCTATAAGGTATCATTAACAAGATAGGCTGATAAGTCGACAATCAGCAGTATTTCCCTAGAAAACATTCCCTAATGCACCGGCAGAAAATATTTTTTAGGTTGTAACAGTCATTAATACATGTATACATATACAGAGTGATATATTTGTTAAATGGGTTGCCTATCCGTCGTTAATATTTATATCCTTATACAATAAATGTCTATACGCAAGAAATTCAATAATGAAGACATGCCGAATTACCAGCAAAAAAACATATTTACGAAGTAATAGTAGTAGCAAAATAAATATTATAATATAAAGCATTACTGAATGAATCTTCTATGAGATACCGTTAACAAAATAGTCTGATAAATCAACAATTAGTAGAATTTCCTCGAAAGCAGTTTAAAACACAGGAAAAAAATATTATTTAAGTTGTAGCAGTCATTAATTGTGTAGACGTACATAGTGATTTTATATGCTTATTTAAGCCGTTTGAGCACACTAGTGTACATGTAATTTACAATATATAATTGGTAAGTGTGTTGCCTAACAATCATTAAAATTTAAATTATTGTACATTAAAATTTATATTATCAAGGAACTCAATAATGAAAACACCCCAAATTAAAAAAAAATCACTATTTTACGAAATAGTAGCAGAAAAAAAAGTATTATTAATTACCATATAGAGTATTACTAAATGACTGTTCTATGAAATACCATTAACATGATAGAATAAGCCGACAATTAGTAGCATTTCCTAGAAAGCAGTTTAATTCACCACAAGAAAATATTTTTTAAAGCTGTAGCAGCCATTAATCCGTTTATAAATATACAGAGTGATTTTATATGCTTGTCTAAGCAGTGTGCCAATATAACTCCTCAAATTCTTATAAATGCTTTTAATATTATGAAAAGACAAGTAAATTTGTGTCTGCAGGAAAACGGTAGTGATTTTGAACAGCGTCTTTAGTTTTTTATGTTTATTTTTCTGTACCTACCTGTGAAATAAAAAAATTATAATTTCCAATTTTAATGATTACCTACTTGTTATGATTTGTTTAATAGTGTAGTAATTTAGTTGTTACTGTTATCGTCTAAATTGAAATAATAGAACTCATTTCTTCAAAAATTGATTTATTTACATTTACCATGCAACTTAACCTAACATAACACTGCCGGTTAGGTATTGGCGCTTGCGCTAGATGGCGCTAGCTGTGCCTAAACGTCAATTGGTATATAAAGCTTGCATTAGACATTATTTTATTATTCCATGGCCAACCGTTATGTAATTACTTTTTGAACTCACTGTACAATACATTTTTATACACAATAAATTCAATAATAACCGGTACAATAAAGTGTAGTGCAATGTATCAGAAAAAACGACACAGAGAAGCGTATAAATCACACTATGCATAATTATTTAATAATTCAATAATTCCCCAACTGTGTTCACTGGCGCAGAATAAACTAACTGTTTCATGTAGCCCCACAAAAAGAAATCACAACTATTTAAATCTGGCGAACGTGCTGGCCATGGAACTGGCCCGTTTCGTCCAATCCACCTTTCAGGATAGTTATTATTTAACCATTCCATTACATTCCTAACATAATGAGGCGGAGCACCATTAATCAAAATCCACATGTTACGTCGTGTCTCTAAAGATACGTTTTCAAGCAATTCTGGTAAGACTTCGTTGAGAAAGTGTAAATACAGAGCTCCATTTACACGAGCAGGTAAAATGTATGGCCCAATAAGGTGATCACCTACAATGCCTGCCCATACATTTAGGGAAAACTGTTGTTGGAAACTATGTTCCACTATTTCGTGTGGATTCTCATCTGACCAAATATGGGTATTATGGACATTAAACACCCCTTCTTGCGTAAATCCTGCCTCATCAGTAGATAACAAATTGAACAGGAAATTTGGTCGTTTCTGCACTTTGAAGGAGCCATTCACAAAAATCGTGCCTACGTACATAATCCGCTGGTTGCAAACCTTGAACGCGTTGAACGTGGTAAGGGTCTAGTCCCTGATCCCGCAAAATCCGCCAAACAGTAGAATGGGAAATGCCAGTTTGTAACGCAAGTCTTCTAGTGCTAACACTAGGACTTTCCTCCACTAATTCCAAGACATGCTGTTATACATTAACAACCCGTTCTCCTCTTGGACCATCGCGATGATGGTTTTGTGGTTGATACGTACCATAATCCTGTAAATGTTGAACTGTTGTAGTAAATGTACGGCTGTTTGGAATACGGCGCTGAGGATAACGCTCTAAGTACATTTGCCTTGCCCTTCCTGCGTTTCCTTGAGCTTCCCCGTAAATAAGAACAACATCAGTAAGTTCAATGTTCGTAAAATTTTCCATTTTGGTAGAAACACTGCTTGCCAGTTGATAAGAAATTTTTTTGCACTTCTATCTTACTCTCCTTTGCATAACATGTCTTTGAACTCAAATTTTTGTTATTATCCTGCGGTACTCAAACAATTTTGTGTCAAATTTTCAAGGATTATTTTCTCATATCTTAAGGGTCGCATTGCCAAAGAAATGTTTTTTCTAGTTTGTAATCTACCATCGGTTTTAATATTTGTACCTATTTCTGATACACCCTGTGTATATATATATATATATATATACATACAGTGGTGTTAAAAAGTCCTACATCACCTCACAAAATTCAGGAAAATTGAAATTTAACGCACTTCCTTCGAATATTTTTCAATCGTTATTTGTCTATATCAAATAGGTACTTAATCACAATAATATAATAAAAAAACAGAGCAAAAAGTTTGGTTACGCAGTTAGAAAAAATTTGTATTCGAAATACAAAAATTATGCAATGTAAATTAAGATATAAACCTGCAACATTATATAACATATTATTTAAATTTAAATTAATTTTAATATTTGATTGGCCAGCCCTTGTTTTTGATGACCAATTCGCATCTTTTTGGCATGGAATTTGCCAGTTTTTCTAGCTCCTCCTTCGAAATACAATGAAACCAAGCGTGAATCACAGATTCGATTAATTCGACTTTCTTTGTGGGTTTTCTTTTAGATATGATGTTTGATATCCTTTGCCACAAGTTCTCTATTGGTCTGGAGATTGCGCTGGCCAGTCCAACCTGTCCACTTTGTTGGTCGTCATCCAGGATTTAACCAGCTTTGCTCTATGGCAGGGGGCATTGTCATCCTGGAAAATAAACTTTTTCTCAACAAACAGGTCATTTTCACTAGGTAGCATCTTATTCTCCAGTACTTCAAGGTATGTGGCGGCGTTCATCATTCCAGAGACGACATGTAGTCGACCAACTCCTTGAGCAGACATGCAACCCCATACCATAACGGAGGTTGGATGCTTAATTGTTGGAAGTATACATTTTGGTTAAAATTCTTCCCCTGGATACCTTCTTATATACATACGTATTGCCAGCATGGTTATTGATGTTAAAAGTTGCTTCGTCACTAAATAGCACCTTTTTCCACTGCTCTGTGGTCCAGTTTCGATGTTCCTTGGCCCATAGCAAACAGTTGAGTCTTTGCTTCTCAGAAACCAGTGGCTTCTTCCGTGCTCTGCGTCCTCTAAGTCCAAAATTAAGTAGTCTTCCTCTCACAGTAGAAGTGCACACTCTTACACCATTAGCTTCGGACCATAGTTTGGTTAATTGAGTGAAATTAAGACTTCTATCTGCCAGGCTTGTTCTTCTTAACACAGCATCATCTCGAACTGATGTTTCTTTTGGTCGCCCACTACGAGGTTTGTCGTCGATTTTTCCAACTTCAGCATACTTTCTAATAACTCGAATAACTGAAGATTGATTACATTTTACTATCGCGGCTATTTTGCGACTGGCAGTACCTCCTTTATGGTGAAAAATAATTTCATACCGCTTTTGGTCTGATAATTTCGTTTGTTTCTTCTGGGATGGAATTTTGCAGCTCTTGACGAAATTCGAAGAGCCACTGAACATCTTAAAGTGATTGCAGTGTATATATACTCATAATACCATTGGAATTTGTTATCAAAATTTGTTGGAAGTGGACATTAAGAACTTATCTTTTAATCACCTCATTATTTGAAAAGATACTCGATTATGGGAATTCGCTGAGAAAGCCTTATCTTAATATTTTCTATAGAATTTAAAGAAGATATTAGCGATAACATTAGTGACACACTAATTACAAGCAAATAGTAGTTAGCGAAAATATTCGAAAAATGAGTGTTAAAGTTCAAAATCCATTATAGGCTTGGGTGATGCAAGACTTTTTAACACCACTGTATATATATATATATATATATATAAA
>JABXWE010103607.1:0-34056 GCA_014611495.1 Limonius californicus | reverse complement strand
AGCCGGCTGCCCAGAAGCTCTCAAATTCATCTTCGTTGCATACCCTAGTTGTGAAAGCGGTGTATTTTTCCGTAGATCTTTGATTTTGACACGTTTGCTTCGTTCACAACTATCTTCAAATGCAACTTCCGGCCGACCTCGCTGTTTTTTAGGGGCAACCTCGTGCAGCGTAAAACCAATTGTAGTGTCCAGCCATTCTTTATTCTTCGTTATAAATCTAGATTCCATCCGGTCTGCTTGAAACCACTTGTTCTTGAATCGAAATGTGAAGTGCGAAATTCTGCGATAAAGTTGACTCAACTGGCGCGGGGGACAACCGCACCGGTTTACAAGATGTTCCTTTAAAAAATCAAATCTGTCCTCCAACTTTTTACACCCCGAGCTCTTCATTATGTTGAATAGCTCCATTCTACTTATAAACAAGTCATTTGAAGCCGAACCTGTGTCAAAAAACATAGTAATACAAACTTTATGAATATACCAATAAAAAATTATTTGTAAAGCGATTGAAAAAATCGAAATAAAATCATAATGTGTACACATGTGTACTCATTTAAACTTTAGTATGAAACTACAATAGTTCTGCTATAATAATACGTAAAAATCTTAGTGTGGACACATGTGGAAATAAACTATTACCTTAGTGATATAAAAACATATTAAAATTTTCTCGCATGGATGATTTACAAAAATTATAGCAGATTTATCACATAAACAATAGAAATGAAATAAATGAAAATCTATAGTAGATACCTGAAGGTACCGGATCCATGTCGAAAAAAACTTTAGCGCGTGTCGTCGTCAAAAAATTAAATATGCTAGCTAATTTTGCACGTTAACACAGTGACCTATGTCAGTAACGAAACGTTGACATACTGCGCCGGAAACGGGAAAAAAAATGTTTGGCGGAGTTGTATCGTCGGGAAACCACGCGCTGTTGTGTGACGAATCGAAATAATAACATTCTATAGTTCCGTCTCTCATTTCATTATTCTATTAAATTCCAGATTTTACGCAGGGATGCCCCACTGTGCGTTGGCCTGACGAGGAGTAATCTCTCAGCCCACACGCGTGCTCCGTAGGAGGTGATTGCTGCCATTATGCTCCCGAAATACAGTTGTACCCTGCATAACGGGATCTTGTAATCTTGTTGTGCCATTCTGGCTAGTTTGTGCATGATGGCTTTTTCTTTTCTGCATGTTTCTTCTATATGTTTGGTGTAGTTTCTTTTCTCGTCGATGTGGATGCCCAAGTATTTGGTGGATGTGGTTCTTTTAATCCTCTTGCCTTGTGACGTGATGATTGGATCTCTTAGTAGGGTTCCTCTCATCAGTGCAAAGGTTGTTTTCTTTACTGAGATCTTTAATTTCTTGGCGTTGCACCTGATGTTTAAGTTGTGCTAATGCGTTGTTGGTTTTGATCTCTATCTCCTGCCTTGAATTTCCCTCTATGATCAGAAGCTCTTACATTTGTGTTGGTATCCAGGTTTGCCAGCAGTTCCTCCATGACGAGGTCCCAAAAGATGGGGCCACATATGGAGCCCTGCGGGCATCCCATGGATATCCTCTTTGTGATGTTATCATTTTTACTTGGCATTTCCACGTATCTGTCTTGGCAGTAGTTTCTAATTATGGCATATATTTCTTTTTGGCAGTTTGTTTCCCCTAATCTACGGAAAAGTGCCGGCCACCACAGGTTGTCAAAAGCCCCGGATATGTCTACGAATAGCGTAAGGACATACCTGGACTCTGATTCCTGTATCTCTTGGATGGCTTTGTTAACTGCATCTTCTGTTGACTTTCCCTTCCTATAGCCGAACTGTGCGGTTCCCATGTGGGCCCTTTGTCCACTTTTCGATTGTGCCGGTCTCGTAACGTACATCTGCGATCTGGAAAATTCATTATTAAAAATTACACAAACCTTTCCTTTTCCGGTGCTCGACATCCTGGTGCGGTAAACTCGCTGGGACGGATTTTCTCGGGTTGCTGGGACGGCTTTCTGCAGGTCCTGGTTTTCGGTTCTGGGCTGGTTTTCTCGGGCGCCAATTCTTTGTCCTGGTGATTCGTCTCTAGTCCCTGCTCGGGCGCTATGTAATACCCCGTGACTCGTGGCTTGTAGATTTGCTTACGGGATAGCTCAGGCCAGGATCCTTTTATCGACTAAATAAAATTGTACACCAGTAAGGAAATAAAACATTTATTGGAAAACTTAATGGCAAATAATTACATATAAATACACTCTGAAAATAACACACTGTATATGGTTAAGGCATGTATTATTAATATCATTCAGTAATTTACATATATACAATAAAATCAATGGAAATTTTAATAATTACAATGGCTTCTAAATAACAACAGGAAATCAATTTTTAATATAATAAATCAGTGTGAAACGCGGACGGCGGGATAGGCAACCCAAATCACTTGTAGATACTAATCTTACTTGTACACAGGTGTTGAATATCACGAGATTAATATAGTAATTAAAATACCTTAGGGTGCGACAATTGACGGGAAAATGACGGGACTCTATGTTAATTGAATGTGAATACCTTCGTGTGCTTAATGGTGTTTGTTTCCTCTGGACTCGAAGACTTATTGGATATTCTAACCTCTTTGTGTGGATTCATTCCATGCGCTCGGCCCAACAGCTGATTTTCCAGGTAAAAGTTATAAAAATTAAACGTGATTGTTTCTCTGGAATTTCGTGGGTAATTTAGGTCAAACAACGGGATTAATGAATACGGAGCGGTAACGGACAGGCCAATTATTCGGTTCAGGAGAATTAATATAATAAAATTTTCAGATAGAAAAATAAATTACGAATCAAAGGAAATTTTTTTAGAATAACGCTGATAGCCCTTCTTCTAATTCATTAACTCGTTGGTATTGGGGTACAACCCCGAAGACAAACGTGATTACGAATTATACCTTATTTACGGGAATTTAAATTTCGTACAAGAATGGGGAACGGCGCCCCGAAGCTTGTATGAAATCAAATCGTTCTGCGGCTCCTCACACTTCGTATACATTCACTTGGGGAAATAACCCCGATGATGGATACAAATTGCTAGTTACCCTTCGCTGCTATTCTCTTACACACGATTTGTAATGGGGAAAACCCCGAAGACAAATGAGTTAAGGAATTATTATCAAAACTTCGGGCTGGACTTGCAATGAAAATATTGACTGGGATTTACAATTAAATTACTTACTTGACGGGATAACGGTATTTTAAATAGGATATGAATACAGGTAAATGTACTATTACGGAAATTTGAACTGGATTTCGGAAAATTTTTGAACTCGTAGCTATTCGCAACTGGTTTAAAATTCAATAAATGAATTCTAGGCTGATTCTCGTACTCGTCTGGAACGGACTGGTTCTGGCTCGTACTCGGATCGGAAAGATCCTAGCTAAAACGGCGGCGGTCTGTCTGGACGGCTATAATTCTGAAAATAAGCGGTGCGGATCACTCTGGCGGGCTCGGGCTCGAAATATGAAGCAGCGGTCGGTCTCGCTCTCGGTTAAACTGGAAAATAAACTTGTGCGGACTTACAAAAATTAATCGGCGGTCGAACTTTGTAGAACGGTGCGGTCAAGGAAGAACAGGACTTCTCCCTTGCCGGGTCGGAACCCAAAGATCCTGCTCTGGGGCTGGAGCGTCTTTTTATATGCCCCAAAATCGCATTAATTATTCTCAGTACAATTTGTTCGTTGGTGGGAGATTTGCTGAACGGGGAAAACATAGTGGGGACTCGATGTGAAACGTGACTGGGCACGCCGCGGACGCCTTTCTCGCAAACTACGCGGTCACAAATTTAATATAAAATTCATTTCGACCGCGCACTAAAAAACTTCGTTACACTTTGTTAACTGCATCTTCTGTTGACTTTCCCTTCCTATAGCCGAACTGTCCTTGATGCATTCCCACTTCCTGCCTGTGCTCTTGCAGTCTATTGCATACGAGTCTTTCCAGTATTTTTCCTAATACATTTAGCAGACAGATCGGTCTATAGGATTTGGGATCTTCTGGGTGTTTATCTTCACCCTTCTTTATAATGACAACGTCAGCTCTTTTCCATATACTGGGGAACTTCCCCACCTTTAGGCAGATGTTGTAAAGTGATGTTAGTGTGGGGACTATTTCTATCTTAATCTGTTGGAGTACTTCTGCTTTAATTCCGTCCGGTCCCGTGGCCCAGTATGGGACAATTCGCCGTCGCCGATTGGCCGTCGCCGTTTCGCCGTCGCCGATTCGCCGTAGGTACAACTCGCCGTCGGCCCGATTCGCCGTCGCCGATTGGCCGTCGCCGATTCGCCGTCGCCGATTCGCCGTCGGAATAAAGTTTGAAATATTTTAACTTAGAACATGCATGCAACTTTTAGATTACATAGTTTTCTTTAGTGTTTTATAATTTTACTTTAATCTTAAAAGTAACTTAAGCACCCTCCCGTTAAGTAACTTAAGCAATCAAGTTTATGGTTGTTCTAAATAAATTATATTCCTAAGAAATTGTGTTTGCATACTCTTTCTATTTCAAAACAAGGTAATTAGTAGGTAGTAGGTAAGTAGGCCCATTGTAGAAGGATCAACCCTAATGAGCAGATTAGTGATAAGCGGCCGTAAGGAGCGCATTACACCACAGCATAAGATACAATTCCTGGTCTTTCTAATAATTTTTTTAAGAACTCCCAACTCCACCCCCTTTATTTAATATAAATCCAAACAATTTCGTTAGGACCTTTTAGTATCTGCAAATTTTTCGTGGCAGTAAGAATTTATAATAATGGACGGAACAATTTTGTCTGAAAGGGGAAAGGAGAAATTTGCTTCAAATGGTTTTATTTATGTGCTCGACACTTTTAGTAAAAGCGATATTGGTGATAAGTTTTGGAGATGTGAGCGAAGACAACTGTGCAAGGCAAGAATTCACACTAGATGTGGTGAAATTATTAAAGAACTCAACATGCACACTCACGACTCCTCGGCAGCTGATGTGGAAGTTGCGCAAGTAGTTACGAAAGTGAAGAAACGTGCTGGAGAAACAACAGAAGGGACAATTCAGGTAATTTTTAATTTTTAATTCATTTTTTGCAACTGAGGATCACAACATTTGCGTATAAAAATTTACATTTATTTTCCTATACTCTAAACTTCAACTAAGCATTATTCAATTTATTGTTATAGGTCATCAACGAATGTATGACGAATACAACACAAGCTGCTCAAGCTAAACTTCCAAACAATTGCGCCTTAAGGAAATTAGTTAGACGAAAACGTAATGCGATTCAAGCTGCACCTCCAAACCCTGCGAATCTTGGCCAGTTAATATTACCAGAGTCTTACAAAATTTACGAAGTACAACCTGGTATTCAAGAAAATTTTCTATTGGCAGATAGCGAAGAAGGGCCGAATAGGATTTTAATTTTTGGAAGGCCAAGCTGGCTTCGATATTTACAAACAACTACGTGGTACGCTGATGGGACGTTTTCAATAGCACCACCATTATTTTCCCAAGTGTACACTATACTGGCTGTTAAAAATAATGGCGTGCATCCAATATTTTATGCCTTACTACCGAACAAACAACGAGCCACATACAACCGTATGTTTGAGTTAATTAAGGGTTGGATTCCAAATTTGCAACCTGTAGCAATTCACTGCGATTTTGAACAGGCAGCATTTTCCGCCATGAAAGATTGCTTCCCAGGTGTGGACATCAACGGATGTTTCTTCCATTTAGTTCAAAACATGAGGAAGAATTTGGGTGCAAGGGGACTGCTTAGGGAATACAAAAACTATCCACAATTTGCTCTGAGTGCCAGGATGGTAACTTCTTTAGCATTTGTGCCCATTGCAAATTTGGACGAAGCTATTGATCTTCTTGCCAATGCTTTGCCTGCGGAGCTCCAACCACTCCTCGATTGGTTTGAAGATAATTATGTAGGGCGTATGAACAGGTATATACCATTTTTTATAATCATCATATATACAGGGTGCCCATTTTATCGTGTAACGCCTCGATTATTCAGAGTAGGCAACACACATTGCACCTCATAGGTATCGTTGACAATTAAAATATATCACAATAAATTTGTCTCCTTACATTTCTTATTTCTTTTTTGGCATGGTATACATTCAGCTGGTTTATCTTTATTTGGGCATTCTCCTTTTTGGCGATCGGCTTTTTCACAGTGATTGCATGCTTGCTCTTTTGCATTGTAGTGCTTTGCCACGTGTGCTATATCTTGACACTTCAAGCATCTAGGTACGACTACATAATCTTTTATGGTAGTGGCTCTAAAGCCCATGTATATTCTGCTTTGTCTTGTTAATTTGATTCTAATTTCCGGGTCAACCTCTGCTACATGGTGTACCGTGGTTTTATCCCTTGGTCCTGTTTTGAATTTTAAACTAAATCCATTGTTGAATTCTTCCTCTGTCACAAGATCTCTCAGATTCTGTTCATAAATTGATCTTTTAATTTGCTGTTCATCCCAGCTTGTTTGTACGTCGTACACTATCATGAGTGGTTTCCTCTTTCTTGGCGGTTTGATTTTCATGTCTTCCGCTAGCTTTTTATTGTTCATAAGTTTTTGTATGTCCTCTTTAGTTTCAGTTTCTATTATCATCATTTTGTTTGTTGTCCTCATGCTTTTTATTTTAATGCCATCTCTAATGGGATTAACGTTTCTTGTAAACTTTTCCTGAACTTTTTTGATGTCTTCTTGTTTTGTTGAAGATATAAAGATTGTGTTTCTATTTTGTGTACTTTGTATCACCTTATTTGTGTATGTTTGCGGTATTGGTTTTGTTTGTACAGCTTCTGCATAATTCCTAGTTTGTGTGGTCTTTCTCAGTCTCTCATTTTCCTCTTTTAACATTTTTATCTCTCCCAGGAGCTCTGCTTGTGCAAATGCCCATTCCGTTATCTTTTCTTACAACATCTCGTTGCTTGCCTTTTTGATTTTGTTGCTTGGGTCAAGTTCTGAGTTCACAAAATTCATGAATTCAAAGTATTTACTTTCAACTTTGCTTTCTTTTATTGTACTTTTTTCCATTGTACTTACTTCTGTCTCTTCCTCACTCTCACTGGCGCTCCCCCTCCTGGAGCTCCCAGGGGGCGTATGCCCCAGTCCCATTTTGCCTTTTCTTATCTCTTAGTATTTTTTATTACCCACGTTCTTTATTATCTTTTAGTCACACTTAGCCGGGTGTGTTATGGTAACACAATACACTCGTTTCCACCCTTGACCACGCGGAGGTGGTGACTATAGGCTGTGTATGTCTCTTTATATATCTATCTCTCTCTTGCGTTTCTCTTCCTCTCACTCTTTCCAGTACTGGGTCCACACTCGCAGTACTGGCATACACTTACTATGGTAACGGCGACACGTATACCATAGGCCCCAAGGGCCTAGGGACAGGACTTTTTTTTTCCAGGACTTCATTTTTCTGGTCTGTTGCCTGTTTACATATCACAGACCGTTTTGACCCCTCCAACCCTTGGTTATGCCTACTTCGGGAGCGTTCGGCGCACCTCGGGTTGGATTCGTTTCATCGTTCTTTTGTGATTTTTATTTTTCTGTTTATTTGAATTTCTACCTACTCTACTAAACTACTCTACTATCTACTTCTACTTCTACATCTACTCTTTCATTCTTATAACTACTATTATTATTGACATTATTGTTCATTATTGTTTACAATTCCATGCTTTGTTATTCTATTGTGTGACTTTCTACAAATCTATTATTCTACTAAGTTAGTTTACGTTAATAGTTAATTACTACTTCTCTATTACTACATGCATTACTCCTATGGTTATTATTTTTACATGCTTCTTAACCTATGTCTTACTCTATGTATTTTTTTTATGGTTGTCAACTCCGGGTTTGTCTTGGTCGGGATTTTTGTCTTTTATCGGATTGGTGTTCTTGTTTATCCTTCTGGTTTTCTGGCTTTTCCCCTCCTATTCCTCTAACTTTCAATTAGAGGATGAAGAGTCGCCCTGTTGTTGTGTTGATTTCTATTTCTAATCTTTCTCTTTTCCTTGTTTGTTTGTTTCTCTCTTTTGTTCTTCTATTTATTTCACTGCGGCTGCTTCAACCGGGTCCTGCAGTTTCCTGCGGTTTCCGGCTGGAGTTCCAGCAGTGACTGTTTTGTCTCAGCTCTTATATTTCATGATTATACTTGTCTTGAACAATCTTTGACGTACTCTCCGTCAACCTGTTTAGAATGCTAAACAGGTGCGGATTTCCTACCATCTCGCCTACATTGTATCCTCTCAGCAGCTGCCTGTCTTCTTGGAGTTTGTTGCTTGTTTCCTCGCAGTGAAAGACCATGTGCTCCGGCGTACCCTCTTCCCCGCACGTGCACAGGTCGTCCTCTTTGGGGTTAAATCTTTTCAGGTAGGTTGGGTATGGTCCATGCCCACTTAAAAAGTGGACAAGTCCCCTACCCGGCTGGAAGTGCTGGTTTTCAGCTCGCTGTTGTATGTTTGCAATCCAAGTGAAGGTCTTCCTCCCCACATCCGATTCGCTCCACTCTTCCTGCCACAATTGCTCTACAATTCTTGTGATGTCTTTCTTACTATTCGCCGGTCTTCCTCCCAGTATGTTTCTGAGCCTCTGGTCCTCCTGCTTCTTTAACCAGTATGCTGCAGCCCTCTTTCTTATCGTAATATCTAGGGGACATATCCCCGTTATTGCACAGAGAGCCATCAGCGATGTTGTGCTGAAGGCTCCCGTCATACGTATAAGCACACCCCTTTGCGCACTTCGGATTTGTTTCCTTGGTTTCACTAGAAGCAGCCTATAAGCCCACACACTGGCCCCATAGGACGTTATAGAGGCCATTATTGATCCAAAGTATATTTGCACTGCGGCCAATGGGATTTTGTAGTCCCGTTGTGCAATTCTAGCCAGTTTATTCATTATGCCTTTTCCTTTCTTGCATATTTCGTCGATGTGTGTGCTGTAGGTCTGCTTCTCGTCTATGTGTACCCCTAGATATTTATTTATCTTTTTTCTATTAATTCTCTTGCCACCTATGCTGATGATTGGATCCCTTTGCAGAGTTCCTCTCATCAAAGCATAGGTGGTCTTCTTTTCTGAGATCTTTAGTTTAGCATTTCTGCACCACGTATCCAGCTGCCGTAGTGCCTCATTTGTTTTTCTCTCAATTTCTAGCCTTGACTCTCTTTCTATTACTATCAACAAGTCATCGGCATATGCTACCGTGGCCTTTATATTGTTGTCAGAGTCTAGGACCGTCAGCAGGTCCTCCATCACGATGTCCCAAAATATGGGGCCACAGATGGATCCCTGCGGACAGCCCTTCGTTATTTGTTTAGTGATGTGCTCGTTCTTACTTAGCATCTCCACATACCGATCTTGGCAATAGTTTCTGAATGTTTTGTAGAGATCTTTTGGGCAATTAATTTGCCTGAGCCTCTGGAAGAGTGCAGGCCACCACATGTTGTCAAAGGCTCCAGGTATGTCTACATACACCGCTACCACATACCTGGAGTCCGTATCTTCCATCTTCTTGATGGCCGTGTTAATAGCGTCTTCTGTTGATTTCCCCTTCCTGTAGCCAAATTGTCCCTGATGCATCCCTTGTTGTTCCCTGTGGGCTGCAGTCTTTTACACAGTAACTTTTCAAGTATTTTGCCCATTATGTTCAGGAGACAAATTGGCCTGTAGGATTTGGGGTCCTCAGGGTCCTTGTCTTCGCCCTTTTTGATTATGACAACATCTGCCCTCTTCCAGATGCTTGGAAATTTTCCTTTGATGAGGCATTGGTTATATAGCCTCGTTAGCGCCGGTACCAGTTGCTCTTTTAACTGCTGTATTACTTCTATCCTTATCCTTATCTGGTCCGGGTGCTTTCTTTTTCTTTGTGTTGTCTATAGCTTCTACGACCTCTTCTTCCGTAAATGGTATTGTGATGTCATTGTTATCAGGGTATAGAGTGATGTTTGTTCTTACTCTTTCTTGCTGGTCATCTTCTCCTACATTATCGTCATTGGGGAGTAGCGCGTTCAAAAGCAACGTCGCTGACTCTTTCCAGTCTTTTGTATACCCTTCGACTTCTCCCCCCATTCTCATGGTGGAGAATATCGTTGGATTTTTGATTTTTTGGGAGACCAGTTTATAGGGTATTCCCCATATATCGGTTTCCAGGTTTTCTCGAACGAATTTATCCCAACTCCTTCTTTTCGTTTCATATATTTCCTGGACATATTCCCTTTTCATATCCCTATACCTCTGTAGGTGATCAATTCTTTCTTCGTGCACTCTTGCTCTTTGGTATTTCCTTCTTTTTTTCTGTGCACGCCTTCGCATTCTACTTAGTTCTTCCGTCCACTGCTTGTTCAGCACTCTCGTGCTTCCCTCGCAGTGGGGGATACTTTGATACATAGCATCTTTTATACATGTCGTCAGCGTCTTAGCGTTGTCGTGTACAGTTACATTCTCTTCCCAATTCATTGTGATGTTAAATCCTGCTCGCAGTCTTGTCCAGTCAGCTTTGTGTAAATTGTATTTTCTTCTCTTGCCAGCTTGTTCCTCTATTATTTCTCTTTGTTCTACATTGTTTAGCTCCATGACGATAAGGTTGTGGTCACTAATGGTTTTTCCTTCCTTACTTCCCACCCTCTCACTCTTCCCCACGCCTTTTGATTCGCTATTGTTATATCTATATTCGTAGCTACACCTGCTCTTCCGTGGTACGTGGGAGGGTTCCTGGGTTGATTTACTACTTCTGCTTGCATTTCCTGCAGCATTCTTTCCACTTGCTCGCCCTTATCGTCAGTATGTGCACTGTGCCACATCGCAGATGTGGCATTAGCATCTGCGAGGACTAGCACCGGTCTATCGTTATACATTTCTAGGATCTTTTTTGTTTGTTGTATGTGATGTCTTATGTTTTCAGCAAACTGATAGTATTGGTTTGCAAGAATCCAACTACCCGCCTTAGTCTGTATTTCTATACACACGCAGTGTTCATTGCTGAGCCTCCTATTCACCGTCGTCGTGATTTCCCGGTTGAATATGATGACCGCAGTCATCGGATTCGCCCATTCCATCACAACTTGGGATGTCACAGGCATGCCCAGCACTTTCCCACCCCGCGTATACGGCTCTTGCACACACACCAGATCTAGTCTTTCCTCTTCTGCCACCTTTCGCAGTTCGTTCATCACGGTAGAACTTCTCATTCCATTTATTTGGGCCAATTTTACTCTTCCCTCCATTAGGGATGCCTTGTATATAGTTGGCATTCTGGCCATTTTTGTGTATGATCAAAGGTTATTCTACCGTGAATCATTACGAACTGGTGATAAATCTCATTCATGTCCAATTTTTCTTGTCTTCTTTCGAAGACTTGTTTGTCCTTAGCTGAATTCTATCTACAACTTCTAGTGTCGAGAATGTTATATTTTTCCCTTTTGGGTGCTCTATTTTTATTACATGTCTCAGTGCCGTTGTTAAATTCTTTTCCTCTTCGAGTCTAGCAAGTCTCATGCTGACCTCGATTCTCTGATATATCTTTGCCGGGTCATTGTTGTCTAACTTTTTCTCCTGCTCTTTCTTCTCTCCCTCATCTCCTTCCTTTCTTTCTGTCACTTCCGGGTTAATTTTTGTTTGTGTGTTATTTTTTGTGTCTGTCGATATTCTAGCTTTTATTAATTTTATCGTGTTCAGGCATTTTATCCCTTTTCCCTTTATGCTAATTGTCAATTTCTTTTTAGCTTCTTCTTGCTTCTTATCTTCTACCTTCTCAGCCTCTTCTGTTTGTGTCGCAATTTCCTTCATCTCTTTTTCCCCCTTTCTTCTCTTATCCCTTTTCTCTCATAGTACTTTATTAGTTTCTCTATGTCTCTTTTTCGTCTGTATGGTGGTTTATTCTTTTTATGTTTGATGTTATATACGTATGGGTCTTTATGATCCATAGTCAGTCCTCTCAATCAGTCTCTCCATCATAATCTTGTAGGTCTGACATTTAGAGCCCACTTCTTTGCATTTTTTCTTTCGCTTTAGACAGGGCACGCATGTCCTGTCTTTAGCCTTGTCTGGGCACTCGCTTTTTTGATGATTTTCTCCACCACAGTGGCTGCACACTGCTTCCTGTCGGCTACAGTGTTTGGCCACGTGGCCGAGATCTTGGCATTTGAGGCACCTAGGTACCACAATATAGTTCTTGATATTTGTTGCATGGAAGCCAACATAGATTCTGTATTGATTCATTAGGATGTTCCTGACCTTAGGATCCACCTCCGCTACATGGTGCACGGTGGCTTTCTCCCTCGGCCCGGTCCTGAATCTCAGGTTAAATCCTTCATTGAATTCCTCTTCTGTAATTTTACCTTTTATGTTTTGCTCAAATATGGCGTTTTTAATGTATTCATTGTCCCAGTTTGACTGGAGATCGTAAATTATCACTAATGGTTTCCTCCTTCGTGGAGGCTCCATCTTCATATTTTCACTCAACTTTTTATTGCCAGTAATTTTTTCCATGTCTTCTTTAGTTTCTGTCTCCACTATTAGTAATTTCTTTGTCGTTCTCATGTTACTTATTCTTATGCCTTCTTTAATGGGGTTCACCGTTTTTGTGAATCTTTCTTGTATTTTTTTCACATCTTCGTTTTTTGTTGATGTTATGAATATAGTTTGCTTTGTAGTTGCCCTTTTTAAAGTGTTGTTGTTTGTTATTTGGGTGCTCGGCCCTTTTGTTTGTAATACATGAGAGTATTGCTTTATCGGTGTTTCTGCTTTTTCCTGCCTTAGTTTTTCATTTTCCTCTCTTAATGCTTTGATCTCTCCTAGAAGCTCTGCTTGAGCAAAAGCCCATTCGGTTATTTTTTTTTGAGCGTATCTTTGCTCGATTTTCTCAACTTGCTGCTGGGATCTAAGTCATTATTTACGAATTCTATGAATTCGTTGTATCTTTTCTCCACTTTTGTATTGTGGGTTTCTTGCACAGTGCTCATCACTTCCTCTGTGTCCTCCTGGGAGGAAACCGAGGAAGCCCTGCTCACTATGCTCGCCCTTCTCGCCCTTCCCTTTGAGGAGGACTCTCCACCCGGAGGTGGAGGAGTCCGCCTCATCGGCATCTTTCTTTGTTCTTCTATCTCTTTGGGTTCTTACTTTTCTGTTTATAGTCACTCTTAGTCGATCTTAGGGGGATAGGGACAGGACTTTTTTTTTTCAGGACTTCATTACTTCTGGTCAATCATCTGATTATTAGTATTGACCGTGACTTGTCCCCCTGCTTTCGGGTATTGCCTACTACGGGAACGTTCGGCTCACCTCAAGCAGGGTTCCTGTGTTCTATTGTCCTTTTTGGTTGATTCCTTTTTTTCCCATAATTTGAATTGAAACCTAATCTACTACATGCTGCTAATTACTACGTTACTATGTTTCTACATTACATGCACTAATACTAATCTACTACTACATGCACTATTTATCTACTACTATTTCTACAACAATATAGACCTTACTCTATTATTATTTTACAATGTCTTGTCCGGGTTGTCTCTTATGCCCTCTACCTATGCTATTTGTATTAATAGTTAGGTGAGGACATTCTAGGTTTACATTCAGTATTGGTCTTCCTCCTCCTCCTTCTTCTTCCTTCTTTCCCGGATTGCGGATTATCTCCCCCGGCATCAGCAAACCACAGTTTGCTGGAAAATCACGGAGGGGAACCAGCAACCCGACTTGCTTCTTTTATCATTCCTTTTCTTCCTCTTTGTTTACTTCTTTCCTCTCTATTATTGATCTTATTTGTTAACCGTCGTGTATCTGTTTTTCAATATTAGACACCTTGTCCGTAAGACTATTTAGCTCGCTAAATAGTCCTGGGGTGTTCAGTATTTGTTGTATTGTACTATCCTGCAGTATTGTTCGTTGTCTTTGTAGTTGTGGTTGACTTAGTGCACAGTGAAACACCAGATGTTCTGGAGTTCCAACGTCTCCGCACCGGCAGAGGTTATCTTCTTTCATATTAAATCTGTGTAGGTAGGTCGGATAGGGTCCATGTCCGCTTAGAAAGTGGACAAGTCCCCTACCCGGCCTGAAGTAGTCGTTGTTCATAAGCCTTCGTTCTACGTTTGATCATGTGTTCTTTTACCCACGGTTTCATCGTCCCATTTTGTTTGCCACTCTCGCTGGATCGCCTCTGCTATCTCTCTTTTAGAGTTCGCCTCTGTTCCTCTGAGTAGCCTTTTCATTTTTTCTTGATCGTCGTGTTTCCAGCAGTAGGTCGCAGCTCTTTTCCTTATTGTGATGTCCAAAGGGCAGATACCCGTTATGACGCACAGGGCTTCCAGCGATGTGGTGCTGAAAGCGCCTGTTAGCCTCACGAGCACTGTCCTTTGGGCACTTCTAATGGACTGTCTTGGTTTGACGAGAAGAAGCCTTTCCGCCCATACGCTGGCTCCATAGGATGTGATAGAAGCCATCACCGCGCCGAAGTAAAGCTGCACGGTGTGTAGCGGTATTAGGTACTCTCGTTGTGCGAGTCTCGCTATTTTGTTCATTATGTTCTTCGCTTTTTCCCCTGTCTCTTTGATGTGCTGACTAAAGTTCTTCTTCTCGTCAATTAGGACGCCCAGGTATTTATTTGTTGGTTTTCGGTTTATTCTTCTTCCACCTATGTTGATTAGGGGATCCCTTTGCAGGTTTCCCTTCATCAGAGCATAGGTGGTTTTCTTCTCTGAGATCGACAGTTTATTTCGACGACACCACTAATTAAGTTCTTCTAGGACTCTGTTTGTTTTTTCCTGTATTATCAGTCTGGAGTTTCCTTTGATCACGATGAGCAGATCATCCGCATATGCCACCGTTGCCCTCACCTCCCGATTTCTCTCCAGCATGTCCAGCAGTTCCTCCATAATGAGATCCCAGAAGATGGGACCACATATGGAGCCCTGGGGACACCCCTTCAATATTCGTTTGGTTAGGGTTCCGGTTGGACTGCGCATGACTACCCACCGATCCTGGCAGTAGCTTGTGATGATGTCATAGATCTTCTTGGGGCAGTCTATATCTCTTAGCCTTCTAAAGAGCGCTGGCCACCACAGGTTGTCAAAGGCTCCAGATATGTCCACGAAAACTGTGATGACATATCTGGAGTCCGCGGCCTCCACTTCTCCCAGCGCTCTGTTTATTGCGTCTTCTGTGGACCTTCCTTTTCGGTATCCGTATTGTTGTGCTGTCATGCCTCGGTTGGTCCTGTGTTCCTGAAGACGGTTACACGTAAGCTTCTCCAGGATTTTCCCCATGACATCTATCAGGCATATGGGCCTTTATGACTTCGGGTCCTCTGGATCCTTGTCTTCTCCTTTCTTGATTATTATTAGTTCTGATCTTTTCCAGATCTCGGGAAATCTTCCAGTACTGAGGCAGATGTTGTAAAGTCTCAATAGTGATGTTGCTAATTCTGATGTTGTTTGTTGCAGTATTTCGGCTTTGATGCCATCTGGACCTGGCGCCTTATTTTTCTTTGCCGCCCTTATCGCTTCTTCCACTTCTTCAAGCGTGAAGGGTCTGGTGTCCTCGGCATTAAATGCTCTTTCTGTTATATTTCTGCGCATTTCCGTTTGTATCTGATCTTCGTTTGTGTTTTCATCATCTGGTAGGAGTGTTTTTAGGAGTAGTGCTGCCGACTCCTTCCAGTCCTTGATGTATTCATCTTCTTCATTTCGAAGCTTCAGCGTTGAAAAGATGGTCGGGCACTTTATTTTCCTCGAGACCAATTTGTAGGGAATACCCCACGCATCAGTCTCGAGATTTTCTCTAACGAATTTCTCCCAACTTGTATCCTTGGCTTCAAAGATCTTTTTCTGGTATTCCAGTTTTAGTTGTCTGTACCGATTTAGGTGATACCTCCTTTCGTCTTCAATTCTTGATCTTTGATAGTATTTTCTTTCTCTTCTAACTTTTTGTCTCATTCTCGTTAGCTCCTCTGTCCATTGGGCATTCTTTATTTTTGTGCTTGCGTCGATTTTTGGGATTGCTATATACATGGCATCTTTTATCACTTTCGTGATTCTTTTCGCCTCTTCGTGTGGGTCAATCTGTTGTTCTGCAATAATGTTAATCCCTACTTCTCTTCGCAGCCTATCCCAGTCAGCTTTCTTTAGGTTATACTTCCTTTTTGTAGCTTCCACTTCCTCCACCCTCGCTCGATCCTTATTCAGGTGCATGGTTATGAGGTTGTGGTCGCTGGTCGTAAGGTTGTCTCTCACCCTCTATCCCGTGACCCTGTCGTGTGTATTGGCACTCGCCAGAGTTACGTCGATATTGGACGAGGCACCTGCTCTGCCTTGATAGGTGGGGGGATTCCTTGGCTGATTTAGGACTTCGAGTTGTAACTCGTTGATCATCCTCTCTAGTTCTTCTCCTCTAGCATCTGTTTCTCTGCTGTGCCACATACCAGATTTTGCGTTGGCGTCTGCCAATATAAGTAAGTTGTTGTTTGTGTATTTTTGTGCAATTCTTCTAGTTTTCTGAATATGTGGTGTTATTTCATCATCGAACTGATAGTATTGCGTGGATAGAATCCAATTTCCTGCTTTGGTGTTTATCTCCAGACACACGCAGTGTTCGTCGCTCAGTTTGCCGTTCACTGTCGTCGTGATGTCGCGATTGAACACAATGACTGCCGTCATTGGGTTCGCTCCCGCCACCACAATTTGAGACGTGATCGGCATTCCGAGCACCTTCCCACCGCGCGCGTATGGTTCTTGGATGCATATAAGATCCAGCTTCTCCTCTTCCGCTATTTTTCGTAATTCGCTCATAACGGCCGAGCTTCTCATTGCGTTAATCTGCGCTAATTTTATGCTCACCTCCATTACGCATAACGTACGTGTATTTGGCTTGCTGGCCATTTTTGACTTGGATCAAAGGTAGCCCGACCGTGAGTCATCGCGAATTGCCGATATATTTCTTCTATGTCCCATATTTCATCGCGTCTTTTGAATACTTGATTTAGGAGTGCTGTCAATCTGTACGCATCTGTTGGTAGATTTATGCTCTTCAGTTGGATTCTATCCACTGCTTCTAGTGCCGGGAAAGTTATCGTTTTCCCTTTTGGATGGATCAAACGAGTTACGTGTCTTAACGCAGTTGTAAGCGTCCTCTCTTCCTCGAGCCTGGACAGTTGCATGTTTATTTCTAAGTTTTCGTATATTTGGGCTATATCATCTTTACTTTCTACTTTGTCCTCTTCCACATATTCTTCCTTGTCCTTCTTCTCATCTTCTCTCTCTACTTCTTCTCTCTCTTCTACCACTTCTCTTTTCCTGACTTCCTTTCCTTCCTCTCTTCTTTCCATCCCTCTTCCCATCCTCATCAGTCTCTCAATTCTGCCTTTTCTGCTTCCTACCTCTCTCATCGGACTTCCTTCTTCCTTTTCTTCTCTTCTGCCTTCTTTAGTTTCTTCACTTTCCTCTTTTTTCTTTTTGTTTTCTTTGTTTTTTCCCTTTTTAAATGCTATCCCACGCAAGTGAGCTAAGCATTTTAACCCTCTTGACCCCCTTATCTCTTCTACCTCTTCCTCTCTACTTGTTGTCTCCGTTTGTGTTCCCATTTCTCTCGTCTCTACTTTCCGCCTTTCCATTCTCATACGGTGGTATATGTGAGATCGTTCTTGATCTCTCCGTTTTCTAGATGGTGGTTTGCTCTTTTTCTTTTTCCTTCTTTCGATATTGTGATGTTTAATGTTATTGATTGTCAAACTTCCTATGGCCTTATGGTCCATAATCCGTTCTTCCTATCAGTCTCTCCATCATCATTTTATATGTTGGGCATTCCTTCGCATTATTGCCGCATTTCTTTTTTCTTAGTTGGCAGGGAATGCACACTGCCTTCTTCTCCTTGTTTTTGCATTCGTCTTTTTTATGCTTTTCGCCGCAATGGCTACAGACCTGGTCTTCGGCCTTGCAGTATTTTGCAACATGGCCCAAATCTTGGCATTTTTGGCACTTTGCAACTACAATGTAGTCCTTTGCTTTGATAGCATGAAAGCCAATGTATATTCTCTCTCTATTTATAATTAACTTTCTTATAGCAGGGTCTACCTCTGCTACTTGGTGTACTGTTTGCCTATCTCTAGACCCTGTCTTAAATCTTATTGTGAATCCCTTTTCAAATTCATCCTCACTGATCAGGTCTTTCAAGTTTTGTTCGTAAATTGCTTGCTTTATGTAATCTTCATCCCATTTGGATTGCATGTCATATAATATCACCAGAGGCTTTCGCTTCCTCGGTGGTTCCATTTTTAAGTCAGTCTGCATTCTTTGATTGTTTGTTATCTTGTTCAAATCTTCTTTTGTCTCGGTCTCTATTATCAACGTGTTATTGGTGGTTCGAATGTTTCTAATTTTGATTCTGTCTTTTACAGGATTTACTCTCCTAGAGAATTTTGCCTGAATTTCCTTGACATTTTCACCTTTTTTGGAGGTGATGAAAAGTGTGTGTTTAGTCTGGGCATTTTCGATCGTGTTATTCATGCTTGTGGGTTTGCCACTACTCACTTTCTGGGCATACGAGATTATGGGCTTTTCCGTGCATTTGTTTAACTCCCCTTTGAGGTTTTTGTTTTCCGTTTCCAGATGCTTTATCTTGCCGATCATTTCGGCTTGGGCGAAAGCCCATGCGGTTATCATTGTACCTAGGGTTTCCTTATTCTGTTTCTTGAGCCTTAAGGCTGGGTCTAGTTTATTTTCCACGTATTCCACAAGTTCTAAATACCTTTCCTCTAATGTCATACTCTCTTTTTCTACTATGACTTGTTCATTTTCCTCCTCAGATTCTCCTTCCATTACACTCATTCTTCTCTCTTTCCCTTTCTCCTTTTCCGTCTGTCCAGGGGGAGGAGTCCTTGACGTCCTCCCCATGATTATTTCCCTTTTCTGTCCTTCTACTCACGCTTATTTTCTCACACTTCGCCGTCCGTGGACTTGCGTCCAACGTCCGTTGTCTTTTTTTTTTCAGGACTTCTTATTCTAGGTCAAGTATCTGATTAATTTAGCCTTGACCGTGTGTTTTTGACTTACGTCTGGGGGTATTGCCTACTACGAGAACGTTCGGCTCGCCCCAGACATATTGTCCTTTTTCTAGTGTCCTTTTTCTTTATCGTGTTATCCTTTTTTTCTTACCCTCCGTTGGAATTTTCACTTATCCTACTAAAAAACAAATTTGATTCCTTGTGCATGCTTATGTTCTACTTCTACCTTAAGTGCTAACATGCTACGTGCTTCTTATCCTAACCCTTTTTGTATTTCCTTAATCCTATCATGCCACATGCTACTTTTTGTTGTTATGATACATGCTTGTTCATGCTCATGCTTATTAATTCCAATATACTACTACTTAAATCGACTTAATCTAAAAATACCTAAATTATGGTCTATCCTAGGTGTCTTGTCCGGGTCTTTGTTGTCCGTTCTCTGATGAGTGTTTTCTTTTTCTTAATTCTTTAACTTTTCCATCCTCGTTCCTCTTCCTCTAGTATTATGTTCCAAATACTGAGGTGAGTGTGGCTCATTCTTTGTCTCTTTCTTTACTCTTTCCTTGTTCATTTTCCACTCTTTACTTTAATTCTCTTTACTGCGGTTCCTCCCTGCCGGTTCCGGAAGATTTTTCTTCGGTTTTCGAACAGAGATCCAGCAGTTCACTGTTTGTTGTTTTCCTACTCGTTGAACAATCTTTGTGCGATATCTGATGTTTTGTTCGCTAGGGTGTTTAGTGTTACGAATAGGTCAGGGTTCTCCATCATATCTTGTACGGTGTGATTTCGGAGTTGTTGTCTCTCCTCTGCCAGTTCGGCTTCCGTGGTTTCGCACCAGAATGTGACATGTTCTGGTGTTCCCACTTCGCTGCAGGCACATCTATCGTCTTCCTTCAAGTTGAATCGGTGCAGGTAGACCGGGTAGGGTCCGTGCCCACTTAAAAAGTGGACAAGTCCTCTAGTCGGCCTGAGGTAGCTATTCTTGTCTAGCCTTATAGCTATATTTGGTAGGAATTCGTGCGTTCTTCTTCCAACCTCTGTATTTTCCCATTGATGTTGCCACTCATTTTGGATCATAGTCTCAACTTGGCGTTTATTGTCGGCTTGTTCGTTCTTCAGCAACCTACTGGTTTTCCCTCTTTTACCCTTCTTTAGCCAGTAGATGGCTGCTCTTTTTCTGATTGTTAGATCGATGGGGCAGATACCTGTTATTACACACAGGGCATCCAGTGATGTTGTGCTGAATGCACCTGTGAGTCTTAGTAGGACTCCCCTTTGTACGCTTCTTATCTTGGTTTTTGGCTTTACGAGAAGCAGTCTCTCAGCCCACACACTGGCTCCGTATGCCATAATTGAGGCCATTATTGTTTCGAAGTATAGTTGGATCAGGTGGAGGGGGATTTTATAGTCCCTCTGCGCTAATCTCGCTATTTTGCTCATGATTGTTTTTGCTTTTCTTCCTATTTCCTCAATGTGTGCGTTGAAATTCCGCTTCTCGTCGATGTGTATTCCTAGATATTTGTTTGTGTTGGTTCTTCGTATTGTTTTATTGTCTATTGTGATGATTGGATTTCTTTGCAAGGAGCCTTTCATTAACGAGTATGTCGTCTTCTTTTCAGAGATCATTAGTTTATTGGTTTTGCACCATTTGTTTAGTTGTCTTAGGTCACTATTGGTCTTATGTTTTAGTCTTAACCTAGAGTCTGCTTCTATCACCAGGAGTAGGTCGTCCGCATAGGCCACCGTTGCTCTAACGTCTCGGCTCCCCTCCAGGCTTCCCAGCAGTTCTTCCATCATGAGGTCCCAAAAAATGGGGCCACAGATGGAACCCTGCGGGCATCCCTTCGAGATCCGTTTCGTTAGCGCCTCGTCTGGGCTAAGCATATCGACATACCTATCCTGGCAATAGCTCCTTATAATTAGGTACAAGTCTTTCGGACAGTTGATTTCTCTTAATCTTTTAAATAGTGCCGGCCACCACAGATTGTCGAAGGCTCCAGATATGTCCACGTATATCGTTACGACATATTTGGAGTCTGCGCCATCTATTTCTTCCATCGCCTTGTTTATCGCGTCCTCGGTTGACTTACCTTTTCGGTATCCATATTGCCCTTGGTGCATTCCCCGGGCCTCCCTGTGATCCTGAAGTCTGTTACACACCAATTTTTCGAGTACTTTGCCCATTGTATTTAACAAGCATATCGGTCTGTATGATTTGGGGTCTCGAGGATCTTTATCGTCCCCTTTCTTAATTATTACTACATCTGCCCGTTTCCAGATGTTCGGAAACTTTTTCGTTCTTAGGCAGGTGTTATATAGTTCGGTAAGAGCCGGAACTATTACACCTGCCGAATTTTGTAATACTTCTGCCTTTATGCCGCCCGGGCCGGGTGCTTTATTTCTCTTCAGGCTCTTTATGATGCCCTCCACTTCTTCCATCATAAAGGGCCTGGTTGTTATATTATTGTTTATAAGATCAGTCATTTGCTGTCTCATAAGTTGTTGTTGCTGATCTTCGTTTTCAATGCTATCATCGGGGAGCAAGATTCGTAAGAGCGCCCGTGCAGACTCTTTCCAGTCTTTAGTTTCGCCTTCTACACCCGTGTTAAGAGTGGAGAAGACTGTCGGGCTTCTGATCTTTTTGGAGATTAATTTATAGGGCAAGCCCCATGCGTCAACCTCCAAGTTTTCTCTTACGAACTTGTCCCAGCTGTTCATTTTTGTGTCATATATTAGTTATTGGTACCTACCTTTTAGCTGTCTGTAATTTTCTAGGTGATGTTGTCTTTCTTGTGCTATAATCGACCTTTGGTAGGTTTTCCTAGCTTTTCTTACTCTCCGTCTTAGGTTGGTCAGGTCTTCCGACCATTGATTGTTGCTTACTCTGGTGCCCTCTCTTGCTTTTGGTATATTATGATACATGGCCGTTTTTATGGCCCCTGTTATGTCTTTCGCACTGTCATGCACACTCCTCTCTTCTCCCAGGTACATGTCCAGCCTGATTGTTTGATTAATGCCTTCCCAGTTGGCTCTGTGGAAGTTGTATCTTCTTCTATTAGTGCCTTTCTCCTCTCGCCGCACTATAGTTCTGTCCTTCGTGAGGACCATTGTTATCATATTGTGGTCACTAGTTGTGGCATTGTCGAGAACTCTCCATTCTTGGATAAACGGGTATGCCCTCCCATTTGCGAGTGTCGCATCTATGTTAGTATTTGGCCCTGCTCTTCCATGGAAGGTAGGGGGGTTTCCTGGTTGGTTGATTACCTCAAGTTGGAGTTCCTCGACCATGCTCTCAACTAGTTCCCCTTTTTGATCAGTACTTGTACTATGTCACAGAACCGATTTGGCGTTTAGGTCTGCCAGAATGAGCACCGCTTTATCTTGGTATTTTCTTATTATTCTTTTTGTTTTTCGTATGTGGGCTTCAATATCATCTGAGAATTGATAATATTGGTTGCCCAGGATCCAGCTGCCTGTTTTTGATTTTATTTCCACACACACGCAGTGTTCGTCACTTAGCCTTCTATTCACCGTAGGTGTAATATTACGGTTGAACACAATGACAGCAGTCATCGGGTTCTCCCCCAATACCACAACCTGTGCGGTGACAGGCATGCCAAGTATCTTCCCGCTGCGCGTGTATAGCTCTTGTATGCATATTAGACCTAGTTTTTCATCTTCCGCGAGCTTTCTTATTTCGCTCATCACGGTCGAGCTTCTCATCGCGTTTAATTGTGCAATTTTAATAGTTTCCGCCATTTTTTATGTGTGCCTGGTGTGTATGTTACACTGTGGCCATTTCTCTGCTGGATTAAATGCTATTCGACCGTGAGTCATTGCAAATTGCCTGTAGATGTCTTCTAAGTCATATTTTTCTCCTCTCCTTTCAAAAACTCGATCTAATAGTTGTTGCAGTTCCTTACCGTCTGTAGGTAGGTTGTTGCTGCGCAGCTGTATCCTGTCAACCGCTTCTAGTGCTGGGAAAGTTATCGTTTTCCCTTTAGGATGTAATAATCTTACTGTATGTCTCAGTGCCATTGTTAATGTCTTTTCTTCTTCTAGCCGTGATAGCTTCATGTTCATTTCAAAATCTTCATATATTCGTGTTGGGTCAGTTCCATTATTTCTTTCTCTTGTCTCTTCTTTCTCTTTCTCCTTTTTTCCTTCTTCCTCTCCTCTCTTACCTTTATCTTCCCTGATTTCCTCCTTCCTTTTGTCTATTCTTTTCGTCACCTCTTTCTCTCTTCTCTTTTCTGGTTCCAGGGTTTCTCCCTTCCTAAAAGTCATATAAACTACCTCCCTTTTTGGCAATCATCTGCCTCTTTTTCTCCTTTTTTCCTTCATCCTTCTTCTCTTCTACTCTGCTCATTACCTCTTTTACTTCCTCTTTCTCCTCGTCCTCTTCCTCTTTCACTTCCTCCCTCTTCTCCTTTTCTATCTTCCTTTCTTCCTGCCTTTCTTTTATTTCAATTATGTCTGTTTGAGTTTCTACTTCCTTCATGCCTACTACTCGCCTTGCCTTTTCTTCCTCTCTTTTCATCTTTTCTTGTTGGTACTTTATTGATCTTTCTAAGTCCCTCTTGATTCTAGATGGTGGTTTTGTTTTGTCGTTCTTTCTTTGTCTTGTTAGTGTCTGTTCTTTGCTATTGTTTTCTTTTACTGTGTTTATATCTGTCATGCTTTCTTTACTCCCCATAATCAATTTTTTATATTAGTCGTTCCATCATAATTTTGTGAGTTTGACACTCTTTGCCTTTGTTCTTACATTTTTTATTTCTTCTTTTACAAGGTATACATACCGCTTCCTTGTCTTTATTTGGGCAATTCGTCTTCTGATGAGTTGTTTCTCCGCAGTGCCCACAGGTACTGCTTTCAGCTCTACAATGCTTCCCTACGTGTCCTAAGTCTTCACACTTAAGACACTTAGGTACCACAATGTAGTCCCTTATTCTTGTTGCATGGAACCCAACATACAACCTGTAATTGTTTATTAAAATATTCCTTACCTTCGGATCCACCTCCGCTATATGATGTACCGTTGGCTTCTCCTTGGGTCCGGTTTTAAATCTTAAGTTGAATCCGTTTCTGAATTCTTCATCAGTCATGTTGTCTTTGATATTCTGTTCGTATATTGCATTCGTTATGTATTCATTGTCCCACTTTGATTGCATGTTAAATATTATCATAAGTGGTCTTCTTCTTTTAGGTGGTTCCATATTTAGAGTTTCTTGTAGTGTTTTATTGTTTGTTATTTTTTCTGCATCTTCTTTGTTTTCAGTTTCTACTATCATTACATTTTTTGTGGTTCTTATATTCCTTATTTTTATGCCGTCTTTAACTGGATTTATGGTTTTTGTAAATTGCTCTTGTATTGTTTTTATGGATTCGCCTTTTTTCGATGAGATGAAAAGTGTATTACGATTTTGTATTTGTTTCTGGGCTTGTTGGTTAGGGATATTTGTTGTCATAGGTTTGGCGGCTGTTTGTGCGTAGCTTACCTGAATTACTTTCTTACCTTTCTCTTCTTCCAGCTCTTTTCTCAACCTTTCGTTTTCCACCTCTAGGGCTTTTACCCTTCCTGTTAATTCTGCTTGGGCCAGGGCCCACTCTGAAATTGTATTCTCTAGCTCTTCTCGGCTAGCTTTCTTCAGTTTCCTGCCGGGATCTAGCCCGGTTTCTATAAACCGCAGCATTTCCCTGTATCTCTTTTGTATGCTAGTTTTTCCTGTCTCTTGTTGTTCTTTTTCCTGCTCACTCTCGCTCTCGACTTCCCTTCCTTGCTCTTTCTCTGCTTTTTTTCTCTGCTCATTTCCTCTCTCTCTTCCATCTGTTTGCTCCTTTTACTCATTCAACTAGCTCTGCTAGTAGACTCTCTATCTGGATCTGAGTCAGATCCGGATGGGAGTCTACTGCTTACACTCTTTCGGGGGGTGCGCCCCATAGACATCATTTTCACTGTCATTTATCCCACGCTTTTTATAGTCACACTTAGCCGGTTCAAGGAATATCCAGTACGTCACCTGTACGTACGGAAGCCTCGATAACCGTTACCACCCCTGACCTCGCGGAGGTGGTGACTTGGGCTTTATTAGCTTATTTAGGTCTTTCCTATTTGCTATTTTGCAGTTTTTTCAGTCAACTATTGCGGTCCACACTCACGATAGCCGACGCTCTGGCACTCACAGAACACTGCTCACGCTAACTGTAGTAAGTCGACACTTAACTACAGGCCCCAGGGGCAGGGATAGGGACAAAAAAAAAGGCCGAACCTCCCGTCTAGCGGAAAGCCGGCCCATCGTTTATTCTTTGTAATATTGATACATTAGAGGTTCCTATATACCCTCTTATCTGTCGTTATTTAACATTGATTGCTTAGGTTACTATCAGTCTGCTTGTTTGATTTATATATACAGTTTATTAGTTTAACTAGCTTAGATTAAGTCTCCTGAGATTATTGTTGATATAGATATTTTAACATAGATATAACAAAGTTTAGATTTCTTAACAAAATTAAATTAACTCTATAAAAGGTAACGTATTGAAATATACGTTATATTGCCATTACTTCTTGGTTCCAAATTTTGTCTTCTGTTTATGGGCCAGTCTTGGATTAGGTTGGTAAGATGTCTTATCTCTTCTTCGTATCTGCCACATTGGAGTATTCTGTGTATTGGGTCGTCCCTTTCGTTTGGGCAGGTGTCGCACATTGGGTTTTCCTTTTTCCCTATTCGGTGTTTGTGCTTGTTTGTTTCTCCATGCCCGGTGAAGATGCTGATTATTTTTTGATTTAAGCTTATTGGCTGGGTTTCTGCTAGTGTTCTAACTGAGGGGAAGAACTTGTGCGTAATTTCCCCTTTGCTGCAATTGTCCCATTCTGTCTGCCAGTTATCATACGTGAGTTCTCTAAGTGCCCTTTTCAGTTCTTTTTTGGTAGTGAAATCCCTCTTATCAATTGGCCTGCCATTGTAATCAGCGATGTCTACTGTTTTAAGTTTTCGTTTGATTAGTTCCTCCGTTGCTCTTAGATGGAGGGGTGGTTCAGCAGCGATGATGCTTGTTGCTTCTGCCGAGACTGACCTGTACGCACAGGCGATAATCCTGGATGCAGCTCCGTATACCGTTCGCATGTTTCTTTTATTCCTGGATTGGTACAATCTATGGCCCCAGATTGTTATACCATACGTCATGATAGGCACTGTGGCACAGTTGTATATCGTTTTCACGGAATCCCGTATATCTCCCCATTTCTTCTGTGTATATTTTCGTGAAGTGGCTAACGTTTTGATGGCTTTGTTTGCCGTTTGTTTTATGTGATAGTCGAACCTCAGGTTTTGATCCAGGTAGATGCCTAGGTATTTGGTAGTCTGTGCTCTTCTGATGTTTTTGTTGTTTATTTTTACCGTTGGCGCTCTGCATAATTTCCCTTTTAGGCTCATGTATACGGTTTTGTTTTCAGATAGCGTCAGTTTTTGTTGTTTTGCCCATGTTTCTACTTTGTTCATGGCTAGTCTCGTTTTCCTCTCTAGTTCCCTTCTGTTGTTTGCTGTGACTAACACCACTACGTCGTCGGCGTATGCCATTATCAATTCGTCTTCTGTTTGTGATTCTAGTAGTGGGTCCATGGCCCAGTTCCATAGCATGGGCCCCAAGATTGAGCCTTGCGGGCATCCTTTGTTTGGGACTATCTCCGCTTTTCGAGTGGAGGTTGCTAAAGTGATTTTTCTGTTATCTAGATAACTTTTTATTATGCCCACTAGTTTGTGGGGCAAATTTAGTTCATGTGTTTTACAAATGGTGGCGGGCCACCACAGATTGTCAAAAGCACCGCTTATGTCTATGAAGATTCCCACTGCGTGCTTGTCATTTGTGTTTTCTATGTGGTCGATAAGCTTGGCAATAGCTTGTTCGGTACATCTCCCTTTCCGAAAGCCGAATTGGTTTCCGTGGTGTATTTGATCTTCTGGAATTTGTTTGGTTACCTTTGCTTTAATTATCCTTTCGAATAATTTTGCCAGTTCGGATAGCAATGTTATTTGGCGCCATGATTTAGGGTCCGCGGGGTCTTTGTCCATTGCTTTAAGCATTGTGACGAGTTTACCTATTTTCCAATTACTGGGGAAGTATCCAAAAACTAGACAATCATTATAGATTCGGCCAAGATAGTCTGCCAATTCCGGCATTAGCAGCTTCACTATTTTACTATGGAGTTGGTCTATTCCAGGCGCCTTCTTGTCTGTTATCTGTTGTGCCGCTTCGAGGACGTCTTCTTCAGTTATTTGCGTATTTATCTCCATGTTTCCTGTTGCGTGCAGCGCTCTTTGCCTCATTCTTGGTGTATTTCAGTTTCGTCGTCTTCTACATCCCTTGGGAACATGCACGTTAAGGTAGTGCTTAGGGTGTCTTCTAGATTTTCTGTGTGTCCGTTTGCTGTTTGTAACGTTGTTTTGACGCTTTGGATCTTAATTTTGTTAGCTGCCATTTTGTAGGATGTCCCCCAGGGGTCTCGTTCTAGATCCTCCGTTACGAAGTTTAGCCAATCTTTTGTTCTTGTTTTGAGAATCAGCCTTCTATACTGTTCTTTTATTGTCTGGTATCGTTCTTGGTAGTGCCTCCTGTCGTTGTCTACACGTGCTCTTTGCATTTTGCGTCGTGCTTTTAAGGCTTCAACTCTTTTCCTATCGATTTCATTAGTCCACCATGTGGGTTTGTTTGGAAAACTTTTCCTCTTCTGCAGGGTAGTGTCGCATATTTGTTTGATTCCATCTGTCAAACTGGCTATTCTTACGTCGATGTGATCATTTGTAGGCTCCCACACTGGTTCTTCCAGTTGACCCATGAGGATTCGTGCCTTCCTCAATAGGTCTTCTACATTAATGTTTGTCAAGTTGTATCTCGTCGTTGTTTCGGCCTCTATTATGTTCCGAGCTTGGACTTAAAAGGTGATCAGGTTGTGGTCGCTTACTGTTTCATTCTCATGAACAGTCCAGTTTTCTACTTCGTTGATGATAGCGTTCCTTATTATCGAGATATCAATATTGCTTTTTCCGTTGATGGTATGAAACGGGGGCGGTTGGTTTGCCTCATTTGGGGAATCCAAGTTATTCGTCATTATGAATTCTCTTACAGAGTCCCCTCTGTCATCTGTTTCTATCTCATGCCAATTTGGGTCTTTGGCGTTGAAATCGCCTCCTATTATGATGTTCCTTACGTTGCTTATGGCTTCCTCAAGGTGATTTAGCAAGGGTTGTATTTTTGAGCTCGGAGGGCAATATATACTTATCAGCCTGTATTCGCTTGTTCTGGTGGTAATTGTGGCCGTTACTACGTACTTGTTTGTGTGGTTTGCATGTACCAGTACGTCCAGTGTTGAATTAGGTATTAGTATTGCCGCATAAAATCTTGCGTTTGTTTCAATTGAGATGTATTTCGTTTTCCCTAGGCCTGGAATTTGATGCTTGGAGGTTGCGGTGTTGAGGAAAGTGTAGGGTTCTTGGCCTAGTACTATGTCCAGGGCGTGTTTTTGTATAATTTTGTTGCCGCTCTGCAATTTTGGAGATTTAGTTGGCCTATTTTGATTTGTTGTTTTTTATTGTCCATAATTTGTATTATTTAGAACAGAGGCGAATCTTTTCTTGTATTGAGGGCAGTGATTGCTGGCTGTTGGATGATTGGCTTCCTCCTCCGTTAGCTTTGCTCTGATGCAGCTTATACATTTATAATCGTCGTTTTCTTTCAGGGGACATTTCCTGGTTTCATGCTGTTCTCCGCAGCTCCCACAGGTATCGCCTTCGTCTGTACAGTCTTTCGATAGGTGTCCGTATCTCTGGCACTTGAAACACCTTTTGACGCTAACGTAGTCCTTAATGTTGAGTCGTTGTGAGTCGATGTACACTCTATCTGATTGCATTAGGAGATTTCTTGCTTTGGAAGTCATTTCAATTACCCAGTGTACTGTGCTCTGGTTTCTCTTTCCGAATTTAAAGATTGGTTTTATGTTTTCTTCCGATAGATTTTGATTTATTAGTGCCTCTACGATGTCTGTCTCTTCCAGGTTAATTGGGACTCCATATATTGCCACTCTTGGTGATAGTTTTTTCTGGCTTGTAGCATTGAAGCCTGCTTTCTTGATTTGTTTATCTTCCAATAGTTTATTTACGTCTTCGTTTGGCGATTCTATAATGATGCCTTTATTTTTGATTTTGATTATTCTGTCTATCTTGTAGGAGTTATTTCTCGGGTTTAGTATTTCTAATACTTTCGTTTTAGGGTCGTCGCTGGTTTTAATTTTCTTGTTTGCTTCTGTAGGTTCGATTACGACCTTCACTGTCTTCCTAATTGCACCTTTGGGCGCCCCTGGCGCTCTCACTCTGCCTGTAATGCCTGCGTATGTCTGCTTTGGTGGTACTTGGTCAACTTTGTTTGAAATATTTGCCACTTCGTCCATTAGTTTCCCACATATACTTTGCTTGCCGTCCCATTTATTGGCAACGCCGAACATTTCCATGGCTTTACCTTGTATTTCTTCTATTGCGTTTTTCATTTTGCTTTTATTTTCTAGGTTATCTTTGCATATTTTACTATCGATATGCTGCTCGATGAGCTTCACGTTGCCTAGTATGGCGTTAAAGGCCTTCTTAAATTTTGCCATTTCAGCCGCCATTTCCTCTCTAATTTGCTGGCTGTTTTGATCCATGATCTGTGCAGCTGGGATGTTCGCCATCCTGATTTTATTATTGTATAATGTCGTAGTTAGCCGTTTATTTGCACGTTCGTGCAGAACGCACTGGGAGTCCTCCGTAGCAGGGGTCGCGCTGGTCGGAGCCGACCGTCCATACTTTCACCAGCCCAGCTCCCAGAGAGTCCTCTCCCATCATCCCCAGCTTCGGCGGCTAACCCTACTATCCTCCCCCCACTTGGAGAAAGAGGCACGCTTCAAGGCCGATGTTCGATTTCCCCCGGGATCTCTGACCAGATCCAGGTCACGGCCGGGCAGTCTATCTTCCAGACACTTAAACTGCTCTCGTGCCAGGAGAGGGCTTTGCTTGTCAGACGCGAAGCCCTACAACAAAACGCGTCGGACAAGTAACAGGTGTCCACTGTCTGATAGGCGAAACCTTTATGGGCAGCCGCCTAAAACTGCTTGCAACCTTCCTCCTTTGCCAGGGCTTAGGACCTGCTAGGCGGTTGTGACTAACAACCTCCTAGGCGGAGTTAGGGATAGGGACATCCATTTGAATTGAAACAGGGAAGCACCTAGCAATTAAGCATATCTTCCCCCCTTCCAGGTCGTGCTGCCACTACCCTTCCGGAGAGTCACCAGTACAATGCGCCGACTTTACTCGCCCGGCCGCTCCTTGCTGCCGTTCCCATGAACGAGTCGTTGCACCGGCTTAGTCCACCCTGGGTTGGGGTCGCCAGTCTAGCGTCTGACTTCTTACTGTTAATGGCCTAGGCTACCCGGCTGACTTGGAATCCAAAGCATACCCTAGTGATCCCAGGCAGGGATCCGATGAACCCCAAGCCAGCCTTTACCACTACCACCTCGAATCCGACCGCAAACTCGGAGAGCTCGCCCGGTTTGATCCGGACGAGGGGCATCTCTCCGATCCCGAGGCACCCTTAGTTTATATAGCGCAGGGGTCTCACGCTTCGCATATCACGAGTATACTCCCGGCATTTCACTTTGTGCAAAAGTGGAGTTCCGGTGGGCTTCACGACCTGAAAAGGAACTCCTGAAAAGAATAATCGTTAGTCAGTCACTGGGCTTCATCTTCACCACCCTCAGTCTGCTATCTGCTCGCCCCTTCGCGCGTCTTCTCTTGCTTTTAGCACAGCTTCTGCGAAGCGCTGAAACTGAGTAAAAACTCCTCTGTCGACTAGTTGCCCCGGTTGTGGCGGCCAGCCTAGCCCTAACACCTGAAAATGTACTTCAAGCACTCGCCTTTCTCTCGCTGTATGTTCGCAACTTGCATACAGATGCTCACTCGTGTCTTCCTCTCCGCAATCGCACTCACTCTCATCAGACAGATTTAGCGAGTAGAGCCTCGCCCCGAAGTCCCCATGTCCCGTTAGGAAGTGGGTAACCCAGAACGATCGCTCGACCCACGTCATCTGGAGCCTGTCGGCCACCCTGGGGAAGAATCCATGGGTGACCCTTCCTACTGTTGCGACCTCCCACGCCTCTTGCCACCTAGCTACGACCAGGTTTCTAGCCTCGATGACGGCTTGTTTGGCGAGCGCCTCGCTGCCGTCGTAGTGAAACTACCCTATGTCGATAGGAATCTTCCTCCTAATCTTCCGAAGAAGGCACCTCTCCTCCGCCCTATACTCAAGTGGCATTTGCCCTGTCACGACGCTCAACGCGCCCGTTGAAGTCGTCCTGTAGGCCCTCGAGGCTGCTATAAGCATTGGCCTTTGGGCACTATTCAGGGTGCTCCTTCCGCGGGCGTTAAGCTGCGGGAACCAGACTTCCACTCCATAGAGCGCAATTGGCTCCAGCACCGCCCTATTGAGCGTCGTCAGGCTCCTGTGGTTAAGTCCCCACTTGGCTCTAACGACTCTCCTCAAACCGGCCCCCAGGTTTGCTACTTTCTTTCGTACTTCCCTTAGATGAGGAAGTACGGTCATTCTCTCTCCCCAGTGCACCCCCAAATGCCTGACCTCGTCTACCATACGAATAAGCCCGTCTCCCATCCTTATTCTCGGACGCCTTTCCCGGTCGAACTTCCCCTTCAACATTAGACCTACAGACTTGTCCCTAGACAGATGCAATTTGTGACGATTACACCACTGCATCGTGCTTTCTAGCGCTTCACTGGCCCTTGCTTCCAACTCGGCCCTGGAGTTGCTTCGGACGTCGGTATACGCTATCTTCCTGCACCACTCTCTCTCTTCCTCGAGGTTACCGTCGAATACCAAGTTCCAGAAGAACGGGCCTAGTATCGACCCCTGAGGACATCCTCTCTCGCATACCCTCTGCATTCGCTCCTCGCCTTCCGTTATCACAACTCTCCGATCTGTGAGATAATCTCTAATTAAAAGATAGAGATTTCTCGGGCACCCCCTTTCTCTCAGGACCCTTAGGATGTCCGGCCACCATAAGGTGTCGAAAGCTCCTTTCACGTCCAAGAAGAGACCTACCGCGTATTTCTCGCGGGTTTCATCTACAATTCTCCTACACTCTTCTAGCGCGTCGATTGTTGACCGCTTCCTCCGAAAACCATACTGGTTTCTGCTCCCCCTACCTTCCAAGCTATTTTCCAATCTACCCAGAATTAACTTCTCTAGGACTTTCCCAAACACCGATAGTAGACTGATCGGCCTATATGAAGATGGGCTCGACCTATCCTTATCTTCCCCTTTCAATACCATCACTAGCGTACCCACTTTCCATTCTCTCGGAAATGCACCCAGACCAAGACATTTATTCCACAAACTAAGTATGGTCTCTCCGACGACAGGCCATGCCGCCCTGATCATTTCATACAGTAGTCCGTCGGGGCCGGGTGCTTTGCCCCGAGGGAGACACGCGATGATCGACTCCACTTCATCTACACTGAATTCGTTTGAGTTCTCAGTGTCCGGAACGAGATTTACTTCGTTCCGGACCCTCTCTTGCCATCTGCTGTCTTTTCGAGGATCGTCCTTGCGAACTACCTCGTCCAACAGCAGCGCTTTGGACTCCATCCAGTCTACCGCTTGCACTCCCTCTCTCACCATTGCCATACACACCTCCTTGTGCTTCATTTTCCCACACATCATTCTATACACAGTGCCGAATGGCTCCTCATTCCCTACGCGTTTTACAAACTCCTGCCAGCTATTCTGCTTCGCCCTCTTTATTAGCCAGTGGTACCTGTTTCGAGCTAGAAGATATTGCTCTCTCAGGCCCTGTCTACGGTCGGCATCTCTTTCCCTCTGGTAGACCCTACGTGCCTGATTAACTACCCCCTTTTCCCTAGTCAGCTCCGGATTCCACCACGGAGTTCTCCTAGCGCCTCTCTTTACTCTGGGAATGGCCGGCTCGGCTGCCCTGAGGAAGGCCCCCGTGACTAGCCTCACCTTGCCCTCCAGCTCATCTCGATCTGCAATTTGTGGATTGTCAAGCCCTAGTTCCCCCTGTAGTAGGTGGGTAAACCTTTCCCAATCCGCCCTACGAACAGAGAACCGTTCTGTCGGTCTCCCCGCGGGAGTCGCGCCTCGATCAGTGCGATAGACGAAACTGATCAACCTATGATCGCTTTGGACCCATCCATCCCTCACTTGCCATTCAGTAACCTGTCTTATACTCATTCCCCTGCTAAAGGTAAGGTCTATCCAAGATTCACCCCTACCTGTTGAAAAGGTACTCATTTGAAACCTGTCATTCTCCAGCCACAGCCTATTTCTATCGACAAATTCTTCCATTCTTTCTCCTCTTACATTCCTCTCTCTGTCACCCCAGAGCATACTTCTAGCATTCGCATCCACTCCTATCACCAAAGATTTCCCCTCGAGGGCGGTGATAACTCTCTGCAGCTGATCGGTGTGTATCCCTATGTCATCACCGAACTGGAAATAACAACACACTACATAGAGACCAAGTTCATTGATCTGAATGACTACGCAGTGCGACGTTCCCAGCCATCCGATTTGCACGGCGCTCAGGCGAGGGTTCAGGAGGATGATTCCCGCGCCCGGCGCCGGCCCGGCATGCCCCTCGAAGACAGACATGCCGGATCCGAAGCCTCTGATTTTCCCCTGTGTGGTACGGTTCCTGTATAAGAAGGACGTCCACTTTCTCCCGTACCGCGATCTCCCTCAACTCTGCTGTTGCGACCTTCCCGCCCCCAGATTAATCTGCAGGAATTTGAAGAGTCGTTCCCTTCCAACAGCCCCAAGATCATTCATTCTAACGGCCATAATCCGTTCGCTCAATCATCCGCCTCACCATCTGCCACACCACCTGACATTCTGCGCCATTCATACCATGCCTCGCATCTTTACCTGTGTTCCTACACATTCCACAGGTCTTCTCTCTT
>JABXWE010103606.1:0-16210 GCA_014611495.1 Limonius californicus | reverse complement strand
GTGTCCAGGTTGTCCACATCTCCAGCATCCCTCGATTCGGGACAAAACGGTACGGCTGGTCTTGGGGGTCGTGATAAGAGCCTGGGAGCGGTTTTGAACTGGTCCCGGGGTTTTCGCGGCCTTCATGGGGCTGGCTGGTGGAACACTCCGGTACATCTTTCCTTTGCGGGGCTGGAAAGCGGTCTCGGACACGTAAGCTTGAACAGGAGCAGGTGGTGGTGCGAAGGAAGCATTGGCACTCTGCAGGGCTTCATACTCACTGGTGAGTTGCATGAGTTCAGGTAACCTAACAAAATCACGCCGGCGAATATACATTTTGTATTCAGGCCTCAGGTTCTCGTAAATTCGTTCTAGCTGTTGTTCCCTGAAAAGCTTACCTAGTCGGCGCATGAGGGTCTGAATAGCGGTGACATATTCCCCTGCTGGTTCATCTTGGCCCTGAGTACGTGCCTTGATGTCTTCCTCCAGCCGGAAATGGAACCGGGGTGGCAGGTACTGCATGTAGAAGCTTGTTACGAACGTATCCCAGGTATCCCAGCTTTCTTGGTTGTTACGATACCAAAGTAGTACCTTGTCTCGAAATAACTCCGGCAGGGTATGTAGCATTTCTTCCTTATTGAAGTTGTAACACTTCCTCAGCTCTTCTACTCTTTCCAGGAACGAAATGGGATCGCTCGCACCATCAAACTTGACACCCCATTTCCTGACGGTGTCGCACATCTGGGCCCTAGATGATACCCCTTGGGGCATGATGGCTCCATAGTGAGGCTGGTCCATCTGGTGATAAGCCTTATCAGCATGTGCCTCCCTTATCTCCCCTTTTGTTTCATTATCTTCCTTTGTTCGCCGGATGGTGCCTACCTCGGGTAGTTTTCCGGTCTCGAACATCTGGCCCTTGTTAGATTTAAGGAAAGTTACTAACCTTTTCCTTATTTCTTCTAAGGTTCCGCCGGTTTCTAGGCCCAATTTCCGGAGTTCGAGGACGGCTTCCTCCTTACTCAGGCGGTACACGAAGCTGACTTTTCCCTCTGAGCTGGCTTCGTCCATCTCCTCTTCGCGGGGCATCTTCGGACTGGTGACTTCTCTGGTTTTGCTGTCTCGTCGTTTGCGGTGCTGTGAAACGTCGGGACTTCACTGGAACTGGTTTCTGGACGGGCTGGTGACAGGTTCCTGCTGGTTTTCTTCAGGTCCGCAGCTCGGGCGCCATGTGATACTGGTGTGACCCGGGGCAAGCTCATAGCCTAGGGTCCGCTGGATATAAAGTTTGTTAAAATTTATAATGTTTATTCCTATTGCTGGTACAAATCTAACTTAATTAAATATTTGATTATTTTAATATTTGATTATTTTAAACACAATTAAATTCGGCGTTAGTCCGGTCCTGGACGGTCTGCAGTTCAGGTTCTGGCCGCGAATGGCGTGCCTTCCTCTGCGTACAAGCGGGAGCGCCGTGGAAGACTCGATGCCATGCGTCTTCGAAATGTTAGGTTATGCTAATTAAAAATCAAAATAGGCTATTAATACACAGGTTATCAGGCTGAAATTTTCGGTGTTCGGTAATAAAAGTTAGTTCGGGGTGGTGAATTAAGTTTTGTGAATTACAAGCGGTCGTAGCTCGGTGAATTTAAGTTCGGTGGAATTAGAACGTTACAATCCAAACGTAGGTTGTCTCGGCCGGCAAAAATATATTTCTCGATTCGTAGTGAATTCGCTGGCTAAAGTGAAATACGTGGATTTGCTTTAATTATTCTGGCTTATTTACGGAATAGGAATCACTAGAAAATTCGGCTTGCGCCAGACTAAGCTAGTGTACGGATTTATTTAAACGGGGATTGTGTTTAGCAAAACTCGGGATTTATATACAGGGTGACACCAGAAGAATGCGGCTCGCGCCAGATTAATCTAGTGTACGGATTGATTTAAACTGGATTTACTTTTACAAAACTCGGTATCCCAGGTTAGGCAAAAGTACAGGGAAACGGAGTTGCTGTAAGAATGCGGTTTCCACCAGATTAAAACAGAATTTCTCAGGATTTTAGGTAGGGTTCTCAGGTTTACGGTAAATTATTTTACAAGTTCGGATCAGGACAAGTTTTCAAAGCTCGACTACTCTCTTCTGATCTGGACTCAAAAGTTAATGATTTTTCCTGGGGAAGTTCCTTTTGTACCCGGTTTCCATCTGATCTCGTTCGTGCTCTACGCTCCTCGGGTCGCGTGTAGTGGGGGACCGCTCGCTAAAGTCCACTTGCAGCGCGGCGTGCGCTCCTACGGCAAACTAACAACGCGGAAATTTCCCTAAATAAATTTAAAAATGCGTTGTCCCCAAGAACTTCGTTACACTACTTAGAAGACATAGGGAAAGAAGGGTTCTGGGGAGGAGCCTAATCAATAGCAGCAGCAGCAGAAATACTAAAGGCGTCAATAGAAATACACTACGAAGCAGGCCCAACCTCCACACACACTCCGGTAGACACCAACCAACCACTCAAAGAGATAAGAATATCGTACAGGTTGTAACGGTGCTGCCTTGTGCTTATTGGGCTGCACGTTAATATTGCTTATATTGCTCGGATAAGCTCGTGAGATGTCCAGGGTTCAAGAATGACGACGTGTAAAAGAAATGTATTTATTAATTAGCACTAAACTATGTACAAACTGTAAAATAAATTAATGTCCTGGTTTAGAATAATAGATATAAATGTAAATAATAATGAATTCTGAGTAGTTCTAAGCGTTCTCGGTAGCTCCAATGTCTTCCTGGTCGGGCCCGCCTACTGCGGATTGCTGCGGTCGGTCGAATGTTCGCTCGCTCTCCAAGATGGACGCTGTCTGGTTTGGACTGGACTTTAAACACAAACAACTAAATTAAATAATTATTGCTTATAAGTGTTATTGCGGCTTCAGTGATTACGGTGGGGTAAATCGGGATATACGGGTAATAATTCACTAATTTTCCAGTGCGGAATTCATACAACACGCTAGCTTGACTAGCAACAAATGAAATTGAATAAATCGTTATAAATCGCTTCGATCAACGACCCCGGTGTGCTCTTTACTGCTGGCAGGCAATTTACCTTTTAAAAGTACGTATTTACTTGAATTCTGGTGACTTTAAATACTTATTCAAACAGGAACTTCTTATTTAAGTTTTCTTGGAATTTTCCCCAAAATACAATTGCGACGTTTTGAATGCGTCGAGATTGACGGGTTTGATACGATAACCTGTATTTATACGGTGTATTTATGACGGGACAGGACTGAATGTTTAATTAACAAGACTTAATAATCTCGGCTCCTAAACAATTTACTTGTAATTTGGCAAATAAAATCGGCATACGTTGCACCCAGATTCTCACAGAATCTGTGTATAGCTCTGAACCGTTTGAAATTCTCCAAACGTAATTCAAATATTACAGCCGGTATTTATAATAACCCAAAATTGGGATTCGTGAAAATTCCTCCACGGATCGAACCAATTTCAGTTCAGGGATTCAAATAAGAATTCAAATAAAAGATTACCGTGTGCTTACGTCGCTAATTATTCACCAGCTCGGCACACAATAATAATTCGTATAACAATTAATTCTACCAGATATACTCCGATTCCAACACCAGTATATACCTTGTAAACGTAATTATTCAGGGAAAACGTTCTACGGGATGAGCCAATAAAAGATCAAAGCAGGTTAATAATATTATACTCGCCAATTACGCGTTCAAAACTTGATACTTCCCACGCGGTTTCAAACAGCGAATAAATTCTCGCGAATTCTCCCAGCGGTAATGAGCTCCAGGTGGTTGAACTTCGGGATCTGTAACTCGTAATATAAAATTATTAAAACTGTTTTAAACACTGGAGAAAGCACAGGAAAATTATTTATTCACTTTTAGGCAAGTACTCGGGTTAGTAAAAGGAATTTTACTTGACTGGTTAATTTTCAGGAACGGATTTGCAAACTGGAATCGCTTAAGATTGCTCTTAAGAAAACGGCGGAATATTTCTGACTTTGAATTGCTTCAAAGACCAGGAAAAATTCTAAAGATCATTCGAATGGCCGCGCTGGCCGTTTTAAAGGGGTTCCCTTCTACCCTCCCGTCACGCGCGCATCATCCCCTCTGTTCCGATTTTCCGGGAAAGGGATATTCTGGAATATCTCGCGTCACGGTTGCTGGCAGATGTTTGTTATTGCGGTCGGCCTTATCTCCAAATGTGAATTTATTCGAAATTGGTAATTAGATACCAATTATTCGATTTTCACATTTTGCACCCGTTACAAGGTCAGCTGGAGACGGCTCTAGAAACCATTACGACAGTATCACGGCCAAAGAAGACAGGGAACCCAGAGGAAGTAGGAACGGATCGCCCAATCTCAACATGGTAGATCAAAGAATAGAGGAACAAACGGCAGTACTCACATCCGAACGATACGTACTATCTATGCCTACACAAATAGACTGCAGCATGAATATAACACAAAACCGCGAAGACATTAAGATCGCAACATGGAATGTAAGAGGGGCAAGGAAACCGAATAAACGGCAGCTAATCGACGAAGCGCTTCGAAAGAGAGAGAGATCGATATTGCAAACCTGCAAGAAACATATCTAAGTACAGGAGCAGCGGAAACAACAAATTACACATGGCAACTAAGCGGGGGAAAAGCGACTCCACGAGGAGAGGAGTAGCGATCTTAATAAGAAAAGGGAGCCAAAGAAGAAGACACAAAGGCTTCAAGTCACTAACAGAAAATTTATGCATGGCGGCGGTGGAGATAGAGGAAATCAAGGTAAATATCATTGGAACACACGTACCGTCAGACAACCGGGGTGGCCGGGGTAATGGCAGAACTATATGAGCTCATGAGGGAATCCATGAAGAGGGCACCGACAATACTAGCAGGAGACTTCAATGCACCTATAGGCAAATATGATCTCACAGAAGAGGATAGAAAACTGAAGTTTGGGGCCAAAACTTCATCACCAAAGAAGTAATGATAATGGACAAGCACTGAAAGACCTTGCTCACTTATTCCAGCTACCTATACAGAACACCTGGAGCAGGTCGGATTCAGTCCGCACCACCTGGAGAAACTCAGAAACCGAAGCACAATTTGATCATCTTCTGGGCAAACGCGAAAAACCCACGAAACTTCATCACACAAACTAGCGACAGCTGTTGTAAAAGCGAACAAAGAAGACGCGGAAACCACATCAATGAGTCGTATCAACAAAGGGTCCAGGGAGAAAACAGCAGACAGCAGCCCAAATCGTGGAAAACAATAACGGAGAACCTAATCAAAGCCGCGCGGCAATGTTTAAATAGACCATCGTCGCCAATGACACCAAGAAGAAGAAGGGCCATAGCACGGTATCAACAAGCACAATTTAGATATAATAGGACTAGGAACCCCTAGTTAAAGAAAGAGCTATGGCAAGCAACCATAGAACAAGAAGCCCAAGAACAACACGAAGCAGAAAAGTATGAAAACTTCTTCCGGAATATAAACCAGTATCCACCAGCATCCAACTAAGGCTAGGAAATACGTACAAATACATGCGGAAAGCAAGGAGAGCCGACACAGCAACAAGAAGAGGGTACATACCTATGTTACACTGGGAAAAGGATCCGCAGACAACAGGAACAGTCCAGCAACAAATAACAAAATCGGACCACTGGCCACACCTCCAACCACAGAGGACATCACTGAAGTAATACTTTCTATGAAAAAGAATAAGGCACCGGGAATAGATCAGGTACAAGTGGAATTGCTACAAGCCGCCCCAACAACCTTTATAGAAACAGTATGCCAAACGATAGAAGACATCTGGATACGGAACGAAGTACCAACGGAATGGATCACAACCATGCAAATACCCCTACCAAAAGTTAGAAACCCGAAAACCACGACAGATTACAGGAAAATCAGCCTCTGCAGTGTAGGATACAAAATATACGCAAAATACCTACCTGTTGAGAGTACTGGATGTGACAACCCCAGAAATACCGTCGCACGAAGCAATATTCCTAAACAACAGATCTATGGAAGACCATATATATGTAACGAGACGAATACTGAATGAAAGATGGAGAGGGGGGAGGGTATTGGTAGCCCTGGATCTAACAAGAGCATTAGACACCATACAGCACTCGTCCCTGTTGAAAGCCCTGAAAGACTCAGGAACACCGGACTGCCTCACCAACCGGGTAATACTAATAACAGCATGTCTACAGGAAAATACGATGTTGCAATGGTTTGGGCAGAGAACAGAAGTATATAAGAAAACGAAAGGGGTGAAGCAAGGATGCCCACTCTCGCCCAGACTATTCACTTTGACTTTGCACAGGGTCCTAGGACAAACAGCCTCACAGCTGACGACACCATCACCAATCGAAGAAAACCGTACCCTGCCTAAAATTCTTGCCTATGCGGATGACCTTCTAACTATAGCGGAAGAGGAGGAAGACGCGGGGAAGCTTCTGGACATGCTGATACCAAACTTAACAGAGGCAGGATTAGAAATAAACATCAGCAAAGGCTAAGTAATGGTAAGATCCCCATACAAAAAGAGAAGTAGAGGAGCAGCAGATAACACACTGAAAATAGGAAGCCGGGATCTAAAACAAACACGCAAACTCAAGTACTTAGGGGTTTATCTCCCAGACTCATTAGCAAGACCGGAGACAGTAAACCAGAGAATAACCAAAGCACACCAAGCTGTTATGTGATTTTCAAATTTGCCGCTACACTTGAATTAATTCCATAATTTGTTTGCCGCTTCGTTAGAATCAGTATTGTTATTTTAATTGTAGTCTTATTTTGGGTTACAGTTTCACTATTTTGTTTTGTCTTCCGAAGTTCGAGATATGTTAATAGTTTCTTTGTGTTAAAACTGCAGACTTTTGTTTTTCTTCGGCGCTAGACCTCGGACGCTTCCTGGAACTCGCGCGTTAAAAACAAAATCTTTCTAGAACATTCCATATGATTTTGTAATGTGGTGCAATATCGTTTGGGAGAAGTGAGGTCCCCATTGCATTTTGAGTGAGTCCATTTTCGACCTTTGTGGACTCCGGTTGTCCGTAAGCTCCATCAATCGGCAATCGTAATTACGTAAAGTGCTGCAGGGGCGGCTCGGGTTTTTTTTTGTACGGGGTATCTGTTATGTGTGTTCCGTTTCGCCGTTGTACCAAGAGGTATTTAACAGACCTTCGGCAGTTGCCGGATTAAATAGGAATAACTTGATTCAACCCCAGTAAAAGGCAATTCTTTAGTGAGTTGACCAATCGCCTTTCGGCGGATCATCTTCGAAGCCCAACGCCCGTGGTTCTGCAGCCATTTCTTCATACCATCGAAGGGTCCTGTCTTCGCCTGCGTTCATCGTTAGCAACCGGAAATCGCCGTATATTGTGCCGTCTCCTCCGAACTTCAAGGTAAAAACTAAAGTTTTGTGTTTTGTGAAGCGAAAGCCTACATGTGCAACTTGCAGAATTCAATATTATTGAATCTTTTTTGTATCTGGAAACAAAGCGACCTTCAGTCGCGGACTGTATTTGTTGGAAGAACAAAGTATGAGATAAATTTTGTTTTACATATATTGTGTTTTCCTGTAAGCTTGCGTCGGTGGCTGCGTGGTCGGTTGGACCGAATACGTGCGCCGACGACGCTAGCTCGTTTGCTTGAGCGCTCACATATTAATATTTGTAATTTTAGAATTATCAAATCACTCTTGCTCGTCATTTTTTTTGTTGTTGTACCGTCGTTACTAAGAGTTTCAGTATGTGTTTTAAAATTTACTGCCTCTTTTATTTATGTGTACTCTGTATATGTTATGTAAAAATTTTGCAAGCTTCAAATATATATAGCAGGAGGCACAATAAAAGGTAGGTTCCATTCACGTGAGCTGTTGGCTTCTCGGCCTTCCACGAGGACCTACACAATCAGCTGGATTTGGAAGGTGGCGCCCACTTATTTTGACTCGCCCTGTACACAACTAAAGATTTTCTCCCATAAGCGACTTTCACGAACTCCCCCTACTCCTCTGAGCTAAGCTGTAGGCCCTTTTCCATCAAGATAGTTACGAATCGTCGAAAAAGCTCGATTGACCTGTAACAAAGCCACACACATGATTCTCCCGCTCCTCCAACACAAACTACCCAACGGAATAAAGAAGATAATATACAACTCCATTATAGCTACAACTGCTTTATACAGATTGAAAACCACCGCAATCACGAAAGCCAACAGAATGGCACTCCGAACGATGGAAAACAAAATACTCAAACTATTTCAACTAACCACAGGGGAAGAAAACATTTCGACGGCACAAGAAATTCTAGAAGGGAAAACAATAACGAAACAGCTCACCACATCAGGAATCAAATACTGGGCACATATCCTAAGAAGACCTGCCAACCATGCTTTACAGCAAGCTTACGCCATGCAAACAGAAGAAAAGAAGATTGGAAGAACATGCTACACGTGGAATACATCACTGGAGAGGGACATCCAAAACACCGGCATACCTGAACAGACATGGGAGGAATGGGCACGAAGAAAAGAGGATGCGGAGGCCTACGCCGCTTATAGCATCTGTAAACATCCAGTCCAAGCAACCGACTACCGCTAGCGAGCAGAACATGCTCCGAAAAATTCCTAAAGCGCCCGGCGAACCTACCCCCGGTCTCTCCGCTACCGCCGACACCGCCCAAAGCAGAGACGTCGAGGCCGTCACGGCCGCGCGTTTCCAGGTCCCGGTCTCCACCGAAGGCCCTCACGTTCCCATCGCCGAGGTAGCCAGCCCGTCGGCGACATCGCTCCCCTGACACCGTTCCAACAGCCGTCCAGGAAACCAGAGTAGACACCACCGGCTCTCCTCGACACCGCCCCGCGACTCTACGCCAGCGTCGACCCCCTTATCGTCGCCATAACCGACCCCAGGAGGTTCGTTGTCCGCCGAGAATTCCGCATGACCGCCTCCACATTATAATATTTTTCCACATGTAGTACCATTAAATAAACTTTATATTAACTACGTCTCACGTTTTATTCACTGATCGCTACCTGACCCCCACAAGAATATACGAAGAGAAGCAAGAAGAATATACGCACTAATGGAAGAATACGATCAAGAATCGACTGAAGAAGAACAGGCTACCGGAGAAGAAGAAGAAGAAAGAGAGTGAGGAAAGTGTGAACAAAATTCTGTGTCATGTCATACAGGACTAAGAAAAACACACAAACTTTTTAATTTAATTTACTAAGGAAGAATTCGAACTTGACTAGAAACTTTCATTTTTTAACATGTCATTAAACTACAATAGAGTTAACTTTAAATTTCAAAAACTAAGGCTAAGACTAAGGCTTATTCTTCACTATGTGCACTTTCCACCAACGTTGGCTGTTGTTCTGACAATTTCTCTTCATCCTCAGTTTCATCTTGGTCATCTTTGTCTTCTTCTACAATTCCCACAAATTGACTAGAAAAAACTCGTTTACATGTTCATATTAGCACAAATCATTAAATAGTACCTTTCAGATCAGTATTTTTCATTCGATGCAATACTTGTACCTTTCCATCTTTTACAGACTCTTCCTTCTCTGTGGATATGCTTTGTTCAAATTCCGAATTTATAACATCAATTTCTTGTTCATCATCAGGATCAACCACACCGAAAGTCTCCTCTACTGGATTGATACTGGTTTGTACTATTTCTTCTTCTGCTTCGTCTGGTAAGTCTACAGGATCTAACAGCTTATTGGAAGTAGTAGGCGAAGGTTTTTCCAGGAGCTTTCTGTACTTTATTTTTCTGTTAATGGCCGCTACACCTACAAGTGCTTTTGAATTGAAAGTGTCTTGAAATCGTTATGAGAGGCTTAGTACATTTTAAAGTCTGGACCAACATACTCGCTCCCTTCTTCGGTTTCCTCATTGACATCATTCTGAAACACCAAATAAACTATGGCAAGCCATTTTAATTTTTGATATGGCTAGTCAAGCCAAAACAGCTTAAACATTTGTATTTACAAGTACATGAAATAAATTATTTATATGTCAAATACATTTAAGATATCTGAAGTTAATTACTGATATTAAAAATATATCATTATCGTGGTGTATTTATTAAAATAAAAGTAATTTTAGAGCAAACTAACTAATAATCATTATGATGGAATTTTAATAATACTGTACATTTAACAAAGTGATTTTTAAATTTTTTCCTCATTATGTGGTGCACGTATAATGATTAGCAGATCTTACATGGAATTAATAACACCATTTCAAGTAAGTGCAATACTTAAATTAGAAAAATGCAGTACTTGTACATTATGGGGTGTATTGCGATCAGACCTGAAACTAATAAATTATGAGCTTTACAGTAGATACCAAGCATTGATGAATATCAGACCAGAAAATAATTAAGGAACAAAATAAATAAGAATATGGAAGAGGAAACGAAAAATATAACCTTCCGTGTAAGCTCTCAAATCAATAATAGAAATGAAGAACAAAGTTCAGGGAAGTGGCAAAAATCAGTTGAACTATGTAACGCCTAGTCGAATAGACGGCAACAAAGTCTGTTATACTAAATAGAAGCAATACAACCAAAACTACCATTTACGATGCAAGGTCCAGGGAACAAGCGTCGACCAGCTACAGTCGAAGAAGGAGGGGTTTGATAAGCCTAGGCGCCACCTGTTTAAAATTTCCTTCGTCCTTGAAAATAACACGAGGTAAACAGGAACCTTCCTGCAGTTCTGACTTACCTTGCTTCGGTAATTGCTCAATTTGTCACCAAAGTAAATTATATTTTAACCCAAGACACAATAAAACACAACAATAAATTACAAAATTTCAATTTATATAGAGAATCACGCAAATAAACCTTTTTGACACATCGCCACATGAAATTAAAGTAGGTATTCAATAAAGATATATAAAAATGCAACAGGAATTAACCAATCATGGCTAACAGTACCTTCCGTTAAATAAATTAATAAAACAAAATTCTTGAATATATAGGGAACGCAATAATGCGAAATTATTACTAGACTACGAAGCATTTATTCCGCTTCCAACCATAATGATATTCGCGACCAACCCCGCTAAGTATTTTTAAGTTTCTCGAGGCCTCGCGAACCAAATACCCAGAAGTAAAAATACCAATATAATGGTATTAGTATCGGCGCACTCTGAACCAAGAGTTAAAACTTCCGCACTATTCCCCCTTGCTATTTGAATTTTAATCAATAAAAGAAAATCAATTATACTGTTGACCATTTAACAATTATTAATAGAATTTCGATAAAATATCACCAATACTAACAAAATGCAAAATCAATTGAATTTAAACTCCCACTAATTAAAGTGTACTCAGTCTTGTTATTAATTTATGTATATAATTGCAAGATTTACTATGATTCCTTACTATTAAACTATAATTTTCCGGAACCCCTCGTATTCTCGAAATTATATGTAAAAATTGAATATGAAAGGAACTGACACACCTGCGATCTAGCTATCTCGATTCACACCTGTTGTATGCGTTCTCTGCATGGCAGATATATCCACTCGTCTCGAACCCACAGGATATCTTTGATTTTTCACAAATGACTAGTAATTTCTGTCAATTCTAACTCCAGCCTATTCGCCTAAATAATTTCAATAGTCTTAGAAGTGAAACAAGAGAAATTGGATTTTCTATGCTTACCAAAAGATGTTAACTGGCGAAAGAACTCTCTCAAAAGAATTGCACACAGATTGGGATCAACTCTCCGGGAACTCACATCACACTATCGATGCCTAAGAACTTCCCAAATGTGTCTTGAAAACTCAAATCGGAAAACTTCCCAAGTCTTAAAACGACTTCTAAATTAACTCAAAACACGTGCACCTTCTTTGAGAACTCGTACAGTTATATCTCAAACGAAAAACCCAAAATTGACCATTTCCTGAATGGGAAATACACGAGTAGATGACACGAAATTTCCACAAGGCCAATTCTGAATTAGTCAAAAGCTTAAATATGCAATCCAAAATGCTGTATTGAAAATTTAAATGCCAAACAACCAGGCGTAAGAAATCGCACGTTACAACTGATAAAAAAATCGAGGTATAAAATCAAAGAATAGAATCTACCAACAAACTGAAACTATTTGAGGCAAAGAATTACTACCTCATGAATAGAAAATGTATGTATTTTGATTGGGCGAAATCTAGGACGCGGTTTTCCATGTATCTGCACCTAGGTCGGATTTAGCCCATTGTACACATTACTATGAATACAAATTGGAAATAATATACAATAAGAGGCTAATTACTATAGACCAACCATTTTATAAACCAATTTTATCGGATGAACAAAACAAATTCAGTGGAACAGATCTACTATCCATAACATACACATACTGAGACAAACAATTAAGAAAACCCAAAAATATAGAACTGACACCAACACTTCCTAACGCTAACCTAATCTTAGACTAGTGTAATATGGCACAGAATTTTGTACAAAATGTTTTTACAAAATTCTGAGTCATGTCATTCAAAATTCTGTGTACAAAATTTTATACAAAAATTTGTACATTCATGCTCTAAAATCTGCAGAATATTGTTTAGAATCTGCGTCATATCGATGCACAAATTAGCAATTTTTAGTACTGATCAATGATCAGAGAGTGCAGAGAGGTAAATGTTTTATCACGTTTTTATGCCGCCGCTAACCTTGCACATACTTAATATACAACCACCAAAAAACATACCCAAAAACACAGAAAAACCATACAATACAAGTCTCTAACAGATTAGCCAGCTTCATGGTTATGTAAATAATAATTATTACGAAACCTTGATAGAATTCTATATTATCCGATCATATGATTATTTTGACAGTTTTCTCATAGATGTCAACGTGATTTTGACCTATTTGGACATGCTCACATACAGAATTTCTGACAAAATTGTGGTTCATGTTTAGGTCTGTATGACTTTACAGAATTTTATATAATGTTCAAGAGTTCTGTACAAAATTTATTCACATAATTCTGTATAAAATTATGTAGAGCATGTATGACATGCGCAAATAGGTCAAAATTACGGTGACATCTGTGAGAAAACCGTCAAAATAATCATGTGACTGTCGGTAAAGTAGAATTCTAACATGATTTTATAATATTAGGTTAAGGCATAAGTTCGTAGGGCTTTTATTTACTTATTTTACAAGAACGCACGACAAAGTAAACTAGCTGCAACAATAAAGAACGCGAGCGAGATAAGAGCAAGTGTGGTTAGCATCGAGGTAACGGCATAAACACATGCTAAACATTTATCTGTCGGCCCTCTGTGAACATTGATGAACACTAAAAATTGCTGTTTGCGGCGATGCCGATTTTAAACAAAAATCTGTAGTTAAATAAATAAACTTAAAAAAACCTCTTACCACCATAATATTTAGAACACTGAAGTACATACTTTGGCAACTAAGCTGTCATCTTCAGATAAGTCCTTCACCAAGTCAACAATAATTATTGGACTTCAATTGCTCAGCCAAGTTAATTAATTAGTTCAAGTTCCTGACGTGAAGGTGAAGATGACAGCTTAGTTGCCGAAATATGTATTTAGGTGTTCCAAATATCATGGTGGGAGGAAGTTTTTCGAAAGTTTATATTCTTAAACCACCATCTCCAATCAATCCTAAATTCCGAACAGAATTTTGTACAAAATATAAACAGAATCCAAGATAAAACTAAAAAGTGGGAAATTAATTTCTCGTATCACAAACTAATTGCCGATAGAAAATATAGTCACACTTCTGAAATGTATTTCACATGTAAATAATTCACTACATGTATTGTTAAATACAGACCACAAATATACAGTTTAAATACTGTTCTGACTAGCGTTATTTAAAATTAATCTCTAACGAGACACAGCCCTCAAAAAATAAGATAATTAAAAATAAAAGGACTTGGTGCTGTTTAACTTCATCATCCCGGTTACAACAATTTTAACATACTTAGCTTGGCGTTCTTCAATTTCCCTTTTTATAATCTTCAAATTATAGGCAACATCATCACGTGGTATAAACAAGGCACACACGACTTGTGTCCCCACACAATCAGGCACTTTTTCATCTTTCTCGTCATGATACCATCGATGCTGGATCAACCTATACAACGGCTAAAAGGAAATCAATTTGTCTAAACTTAAACACTACAAAACTCACAGAACTGTAAATTTCGCAAAGAATCCAACCCCATAGTGTTACATTCAGGCCTGCCATGATCACCGAATTGGGGTTCTTAAAAAATCCACGCGCTATTGGAAGTACGAAACTTGTGGGAATTATCAGGAAGTAAATGGTAACACTGAAAATATCTACTTTGCAGGTATAACTGAGGAAAGTTATTATAAAGCTTACAACATCACAATGCTACTTGAAAAAGCAAATCTGATCAACAATTTGGGCAAGCCCATGTCACTTTTAATTATACAAAACAGGCATCGGGTCAGTTCCGTCATTACATGAATTATGCTGAAGGTGCTTGCTAATAAGATTGATAGCTCAATGTACCTGCAAAGTTCTTCAGTTAGATTAAATTTGCAACATTTCATTGACAAACCTGAGAAAGTAAGTAAAAGCAACAAATCCAGTTAAAAATAGATATGTAAATGATGATATCGAACATTGCAGGCCTTCCCACATCGAACTGCTAGCATAAAAGGAACTTAATAACACATAACCTAAAATTAGGTGCCCTGAAATGGGCTCATTAAAATCCAGCATTTGAAACTTGTGTCGATGAGGCAACTTAATGTTGTTCTTCCATAACGTTGCGGTGCAGTAAAGAAAACAACAGCCGTAAAAACCTAAATACCATAACGATTTCCTCAAACGGATTCGGACGTATTCCTTAAAACGCATTTTCTTCAGCAAGGCCTGAAAATTTTAACTTGTAATGTGTCTAACCATCATTTAAATCTTAGTACTTACATTGACACTGAGATCAAAACCAAAATGAATGATATGCAGAATGAAGATCATCCACGTTATTCCATTGTATAGGGCGTTGTTGTAATATTTGCCTACATATCGGTCCATTATTTGAGGGATGACAGTGATTTCAGTTTCCAAAAAAGTTCGAACATAAGCTGACATTGTATGAAAGACTAAAAATGGCGTTACCTTTGTATTTGAAAAACTACTTTCGAATTATTTTGCTATTTCTCACCCTGTTCTTATCGTTGTTTTTGTGTGATCAATAAGAATAAAATCACATTAGGTATATAAAGGAACTGTTCTAAAATATGCAAAAATGAATTTGAAAGAGGTTACACAACCTGTCTATTAATATCACTGGCGATTTGAAACTGCATGGCTGAAAATATTAAAGCTGCTTTTGCATTTTTCGCTTGTTTAAATAAATTATCTCAAAAATCAATTCATAAGAAAGCTAAACCTCATTTTAGGTTATATTTAAGATGTCAAGACGAGACTTGTTTATTGATCGCCAGCTGTGCTGTTGAAGGGGGATAGCGCTGCTGCTAATTCATTTTTTAATATCGCGGCGGTAATTTTAAACTTTTAAGTAAGAAGGTATTGATGTACTAAGTTTAAAAAGTGAACTAAACACTTTCTAGTAACGAGGAAACAGGCAAAAATAATACAAATTCGTTTGAAAAATAGGAACTAGCAGATATATTGGTTAGTGTTGAGTTTATAGCTAGTTATATTAAATATGAGCATGTAGTTTGAAAACTATGTTAGTGCAACCCAGATGCAAATCAATGCATACTTTTGCGGTATAGCTAGTTTTAATGAATATTGAATAGTGGATATATTTGATTTTATATTGCAAATACAATATGTAAAATTAGCTTAACAACAATAATGTTGAAAAGTGTTATTGCAAAACCAAGTGTATTATACGCCTCTACACCCAAAGTTTATAGAAGGCCTCAGAGACAATACATACAGGGAATTTTTCGTTTTAGTATACATTGCCTATGTATACTATTAAAAGAAACGCGTCAAATTCGCCTATTGTGTAGGCAACCAACTATACCGACAACTAAAAAGCAGGAGCAAACGTCACCAGTAAGTTGTGAATTATTTGAGTATGAAGGTTATGTTGATACAGTGTTTATATTAAATAAGTATTTCACCCTGTATATAGGACGCAAATGATGATACTTATTTGTAAATTTCAAAAAT
>JABXWE010103605.1:0-26201 GCA_014611495.1 Limonius californicus | reverse complement strand
CCAAACACGCATTCATGGTACATTAACTTATGCAGATACACGACGATCAGAGGTGCTGGGATTATTATCAATTTCTGGCAGTGTGTTGTCCTCATTGTCTAGTACTTGCTGTACTGGACGCTTACTCGACGGTTTCGGAAAAGTTCCGTGTTCACGTAGGTGGTTGTGCACTCGTTGGACAACTCATGGGTCGGGTAGTCGCCGATTTGGAAATCTCAACCCATATTCTCGAGCAGCTGCTACTGAGTTTCCATCACAAAAACCGTACATGTGATGGATATCGGCACTCTCGCGTTGCAAGACACTTTTAATAAGCACAAGCAGAGAAATCAGCTTTAAGGTGCTTTACTGCTTGACATACAAGTAAATAATACCATTTTCATAGTAACGTAGACAGTTTATATCAAATACCACTTAATATCATTTATTGTTTCTGCTGCTTTAGTATTTAACTAAAACAGGTCATAACTTCTATAACAGTCGATTTAGAGAAAATGAACACTCTTTAGTTTCGGCTTCTTTTCACCTTTCGCCTAAGGCTATGTGATCATATCCAACCTGTTCAAGCCCACTTATCTACAGATTTCGCTAGTCTATGAAATTTTGCCGCTGGATCATTCAAAATCGAAACCTACGTAATAAAATTTTATTCACGGATGAGGCAACATTTACAAGGAATGGATTAACGAATACAAAGAACAGTCACTCTTGGGAATTGGATAATCCACAAGAAATCACAGTGTTAAATTATTAACATAGGGTTTCAGTGAATATCTGGTGTGGAATTTTGATAACATGCTCATTGATCCATTCATTTTTGAGAACCGTTTAACCGCCGACAGATATTTAAATTTTCTAAAAGATCATTTGGGAGGACTGTCAGATGATGTCCCTCTGGCGATTAGACATGGTGTGTGGTACCAGCACGACAGTGCTCCTGCGCACTTTGCGTTACGTGTAAGACAATTTTTCAATCAACGTTTTGAAGGATGTGTAATTAGGAAAGAAGAATAACAAACCTAGCCCCCAAGATCCCCGAACTTAACTTGTTCAGATGATTGTTTGTGGGGCCATATGAAATATATGGTATACCAAACACTATCACAGACTGTGAAGATCTTAGAAGGCCCAATTTTGAGGGAGCAGAACTAATTCTGAATAACAATGATATGTTACGTAGGGCAACCAGATATCTCTTAAGAACAGCCAGACTGTGTCTCGAGAGCAACGCTGACCACTTTGAATAGTCTTTATAGTGAATTTAACTAAAATAAAAATAAATAATAACTTAACACTCTGTATTTTGAAAACGGGTTACTTTAGGGCAGGGATGAGCAACACGCGGCCCGCGGGCCGCATGCGGCCCGGCTCACTTTTTCGTGCGGCCCTTCAAAGCTTTACTTTTTAACTTTTGAAATATATATTTCTGTGTTAAATTAGAAAAAAGACCATTAAATTACAAAAAATATATGAATATATTTTAAAGCAGTTCCGATTTCACAAATATTGCACATTTGAAGAAGCCATTCACACAAATCGTGCCGACGTACATAATCCGCTGGTTGCAAACCTTGAACGCGTTGAACGTGGTAAGGGTATATTCCGTGATCCCGCAAAATCCGCCACACGGTAGAATGGGAAACGCCTGTTTGTAACGCAAGTCTTCTAGTGCTAACACTAGGACTTTCCTCCACTAATTCCAAGACATGCTGTTCTACATTACCGACCCTTTCTGCTCTTGGACGACCGCGATGATGGTTTTGTGGTTGATCCGTGCCATAATCCCGTAAATGTTGGACTGTTGTAGTAAATGTACGGCTGCTTGGAATGCGGCGCTGAGGATATCGCCTGGCCCTTAGAGCGTTTGCTTAAGCTTCCCCGTAAATAAAAACAACATCAGTATAAGTTCAATGTTCGTAAAATTTTCCATTTTGGTAGAAACAGTGCTTTCCAGCTTCAACAACAGGCTAAATAGAAATTACTGACCTACCTAATAGTATTGGTTTGTGGCAGGTGAAAAGAAAGTTTTTTGCACTTCTACCTTACTCTCCTTTGCATAGCATGTCTTTGAACTCAAATTTTTGCTATTATTCTGCTGTATTCAAACAATTTTGGGTCAAATTTTCAATTATTATTTTCTTATATCTTAAGGGTCCCATTGCCAAAGAAATGCTTTTTCTAGTGTGTATATATTGTAATCTACCATCGGATTTAATATTTGTATCTGTTTCTGATACACCCTGTGTAGACCAATTGGTTGCAAAGAAGCAATGCCAAACTTCTCATTAAAATTTGTTTAAGATTTTTTCCCAAAATAATTACTTTTTGATTTCTTTTATACTATTTCTATTATATGTTTTTTTGTGTTTTTTTTTGGTATAGAGTTGTTATTTTGTTCATTTTATTAATAACGAGATAATTTGAGTTTATCATCTAGTGTTGCGTTTCTTATATGCGGCCCGCACAACATTTTTAAATTTGTAGTTGGCCCATTGTAAAAAAAGGTTGCTCATCCCTGCCCTAAACGGTTAACACACTCAGTATAACGAGCATGCAGAGCTTGAATGCCTTTAGAAAAACTCTTTGTACTGCACCGCAAACCACTTATTCGCAGCTGCCATCAGTTCCCCGAAGATGTTCTTTTAATTTGGGGAAAAGGTGTAAGTCGCTGGAGGCCAGATCTGGCGAATATGGGAGTAGTTCAAAAATTTCAAATTCAGCATTGTGGATAGCAGCCATAGAAACACAGCTCGTGTGAACGGCAGCATTGTCTTAGTGGAACAGAACGCCGCGTTTCCATTTTCCACACAAAAGTTTTCTAGTCTCCTGTTATTGGTAAATAATCAACAAGAAAACCTGCCTCAAAATCCCAAAGTACTACTGCCATTATCTTTCCCGGCCGATGAAGTCATACCGAACTTTCGCGGCGCGGCGGTGGGAAACCACGATGCCTCCATTGCATACTCTACCGTTTTGACTCTGGATCAAAGTGATGAACCCAGGTTTTATCTACAGTTACAAACCTTTCCAAAACTCCATCCAAATCCGTGTCCATTTAATCTCAAATTGCTTGCAACAGTGGGAAACCTGGCCCGCTTCTGATCAGTTGATAACATTTTCGGATTCCATCGTGCGCAAACTTTTTTCATACCCAATTCCTAGTACACAATTTTCTCGACGTTTTCAACGGAAAAGCCACACGTCTTGGCAATATATTTGACCGTAATTATATCATAGACCAAATCAATATTTTCTTGAGTGACAACAGTATTTAGTGGTCCAGCATCTGGTGAATGTTTTCACGATTTTTTCCTATTTTGAAATCCCGCCACGGGTTCTTAATTACATGATATGACGGGGGAGAATCACCCAACACTCCTTACATGTCATTATAAAACGCTTCTTAAAAAGGTATTTTATCACAGCCCTTGTCTCTAATTTTTCCATTTCAACAAAATCACCAGCACCACAGTAATATTAAATATATAACTTTTATAAAGAAGTAGATAGGCACCTGCAACTTGGAATATGTTAATGTCAATGACTGACGTTTCTAAAAAAATAATTGTTCATTTGTCGGACAATGTCTTCTCTGTTGGGGACAATAATTGATGAACCAACTTCATATTCCCATTTTTAACTTAACAACTTTATCTGAAATTCTATGAAACCGACATAAACGATTTCAATAATAAAACGAAAGTAATTAAATGTGTAAATTCACTCAAGTACTTTTAAATCGAATAAGTAGATTTTAATATTTAAAAACTGTCAATCCCAGTATAACGAAGAGATTTCTTTTATGGGTGTTTATTAATCAATTCGCCAATAAAACAAAATTTATGTATTTTTAGATACGAGTTTATCAAGCAAGTAAACAAAGCAAGAAATTAAATTATATAAAATAACAATTGCGGACGTTGGTTCGCTTTTTTAAAAGTGTAATCTATATAAATTTTGAAATTATGTTTGCTGTAATTAATTTTATTCTTACTTAATAAACTAAACTGTCGGAAATAGAATTCAACATTAATTTACAACTGCAGGTTTTAATTTAAGTATTTCCAACGTTATCGCCAGCATTTCCTTCGTATAAGATTTGGGTGACACACCACCAGTTCCTGGCACACTCACAGTACCTATTCATTGTACTGTTCTGTTACTAAGCATATTTTAAGGTAGCGGATAAATCCCGTTGGGTTTTGTTATCAATTGCGTAGTTAGATCATAAAGAATCAGCAGTGGTCCTTATATTGAACCTTGTGAAACGCTAGATTTTAACGCTTTACAACATGTATCTGTAGATAAAAGTATTTACTTAGCCACGAACGCTGCTAGATTAGATACGTTTGGCAAGAGCAGTAGAGGTCCTGTTGCTGAACCTTGTGTAACATCTGCATGTAGTAGAAATTGTTAATTGTGTTGGCTGTTGTTGCATAATTTCGCAATATTGCAAATTTTTGCGTTAATTTGTGTATTGTAAGTTTTTCTGTTAAATAATTTATAGATTTGTAACTTATGGTTTAAACTAGAAATAGAACCCATTTTGAGGACATAATTTTTCTGTAAAGGATCCCGTAGTGCACAATTATTTTCGAATTTGTGTTGGTGATTAGTAACAACTTTGCGTTTTCTCCAGTATGCAATACAAGATTTTTAGTGGGATGCGACTTATAGTTTAGATTGACACCCTTGATTTATTCGAAAAACTTAACTAAAACTACGCTACAAATAAAAAAAAAAGTAATTCCACAAATATTAATTACCAACAACTTTTAATTTTTTTGTAAGGTGTTATCAATCTGTAGAAATTATTGACCAATTATAAATTTTTCAAAAGATACGTTATGTCCATATTATAACTCTTTGGTGCCAGTAAACGCAGAAAAAAGTGATTGAACTTTATATAGCCTCAGACTTACAATCTCGGTATTTTATTTACAAGCAAGCAGATAGTTCTCTATTTTTTGTAATATAAGAAAGATAAGAAGCATGAGTTGTGGTTATCGTAGTAATTGATTGGTAATTGAGCAATGTCAAGTTACTGAAGTATGCGCGTAGCATATAAAAGGTAGCTGTTGATAAATCCTGCATTAGGTCACAGTGATTGTGAAGTTCTAAACTATTACCCATGTTCGCAAATCCTGTTACAAAAACAATTTTATGGCCCTCAGATGTTACATAAAACAGTAATGCATATTCCTAACAATGGTAGGTGATTTGAATGTTAAAATGAAATATGCTTAATTTATTACTGAAACGTAAAGTTATTTAATGTGTAGTAAATTTCTCTTCTAAAACCGTTTTTTTTGCAATTTAGCAGAATTGTCGCTCATAATTATTTTTTATGTTTAAGTACCATGTGTGCTAATTCAAACGCGTGCTTATAAATTTTATGTTGTTACGGATATGTAGAACAAATATTTATTTTAAAAACTATTCACAATATTGTTCAAACATTATTCTCCAGGCCCATATTATATTTGTTTCTGAAAATAACCCTAATAAACCACATATTTATGAAAGCTACAGAATTCTCTAAAGCAGAGATCCTCAAACTTTCTTGGTTCATGAAATTCTTAGTCTTGGTGCCTTTAGAGCTTAGGGTGTCAGTAATTTTTTTAGGCTGCCCCTGGTGTTCCAGTAATGTTTTCATAGTGCCCTTAATGTCTCAGAAAATTTGTACTCCTTTAGACCTAAACAACTACTACCTATTAGTTCCAGTTATTACGTATATAAACAACTTCATAAATATTTGGGCCCTAAGATCTGAAAAATGTAAATATCTTGCTGTATCATGGCAAACTGTTTGAGAACCGTTGCTCTTTCTAATAAGGCCTACTATTACATAAATATTTCAAGGGCCTACTATTACATAAATATCTCAAGATAAAAGCATTTAAATATTGGGGTGTAGGTTGGCCGTGAAAAGCAGCGTTTCACAATCTCGCGAAGCAAATCCTGGAAAATAACTATATATATATTGTTATCTTATTTGGTTCGCACAAGGTAATGCAGCAGATGGACAATTGTTTTCCATACTTATTTGATGCAAGTGTGTAAGTAACTTGATACCATTGTTTACGTAAGGCTGAATATTTGATTGCAATTATCTTAAAAAATGCTATGCAATAATAGTATCGAATAACATTATTAAAAAAAAAATTCAAATCCATGGAGATAGCTTCAGAAGTACTTGTAGTTCTATTAATAGAAAAAAGTTGAATGCTGTTTCCCTTAACACAACCAAAGATTGTCAATTTTAACTATTATTTTGTTGTTATTTATCTTAGTTACTAATATCATAGGCTAATAAATAAATAAAATTTATATATTTATTAGCCTATGCTAATATAAAGGGTTTAATAAAGGTATTTAGATAAATAGAATAAATGGTTGAACTAGGATACATAATATTCGTAGGAATTAAAACATCGTAATAAACAATTACAAAGAAGGATTTAAAATATCTCGTATTAATTATTTAAGTTTTGATATCATTTTAGTTTTAATTACATGATAATCAACTAATCAGTTGGTACTAGTTTTTTTTTTAATTCTGCGGCTTAGAATATAGAGAAGAAAATTCCCTAAACCAAAGGATTTAGCAGATTATATTTAAAAATAGTACTCGTATATTGGCCTGGATAGTAATATCCAAACCGTGCTGTATTTGTAGGAATCTGCGTGCACCGTACTGAAAAAATATTAGATATCCATTATACATCCATAAACAATTATAAAAAATTATCTTAAAATGTGTTAACTTATAACTTTTGAGAAAATTACATTCATTTTATTAGATGTGGTAGTAACCAGTTGTAGAAGCTTTTTATTTGTTTATTAGAAGACAAAGAAGAGAATTAACAACGGGTTTAATAGCTTATATTTAAAAATAGTAGAATATTGGCCTGGAAGTGATATCCAAAGAGTTCTGTTTTGCTTTAAATCCGGTTTCATTAAAATAAAGAAACCGCTAGATATCAATTAGAACAGATCATAAACAATTATAAAACAGGATTTAAAAATATGCTTTCCAATTAGATAAGTTTGGAGTACAATTTATTTATTTAATTAGATAGCAACGAAATTGTAGTCGTAGTTTATTTCTCTTATTTACACATTAGAAGATAAAGAAGAGGGTTTTCCATTTATTAATAAAATTCTGATGAATTGTTTTCTTCATTAAAAAGTATATTTCTAGGAATTTCTGGATCTAGAGAGCAAGATATTTAAGCTTCTTCGAGTGCTTTATCTCTTACGAGACGCAGCTAGCAGATCTAATAACAGTCATTTAATGATATCTTTTCTTTAGGTGTATTAATTTCTCTTTCATTGGCTTAAAGATCAGCAATCTAATTCTAGTTGGTAATATTAAGAATACTTGTGGTACGTTCTTGTCAGGCAGTTGTATTTTAAATAGTTAATATTGGTAAGAACTACTTTAAATAATATATAATAAACCTCAGATTATAGACTGTTTTTCAACCATTATTTTCATCTTACAATGCTATCTTTCAAGGGCTTATCCAGGGGGGGGGGGACAGTTGCCCCCTTGCAAGTTGAATTTTTTTTTAATAAAACGGACAGTATAAACAACAAATTTCTGAAAAATTGATTAATAGGTTGCTTGTTGGTATGTCAACATTTTGAAAGAAGTTAAACACGAAATAGAGAGCCTCGCGCCATCTGTTAAAAGTCATAAGAACTGCAACATGTATGTGTATTATACACACCCTTGGTACAATTTGTGGTTTCTACTTTCCCCCCCCCCCTTTTTTTTATTTAACCCCTGCCGTCCAGTCTTGGTACAATTATAAAATTATTTTTTCAGAACACAATGGCAAGGCACTTCATATCAGTCTGCATATTTTGCTTCCTGTGTGCAACGCACTCGCCGTGCGAGTCCCATGTGGCTTCAAGTAACAATGGCACATCGAATCACAAATCGAACATACCATTTGCAGAAGCGGATGCGCCACCTGCCGTACAACTGGAACAAGATGGCCCTGAAGACAAACCGAGTCCCACCAAAGAGGTCCTCGGTTATAATTTAAGTGCACACAACATTTTATCGAATACAAACAAGCATACAGAGTATATTAATCGTAGTACTAGATTTAATCGCTTTAAAAGAAACAGTGATGTCGCCCGTGGCGGGAATTTTACTAATAGTAATAGTGCTAATAATAGTAATAATAATAGTAGTAAGGAAGAGGAGAAGTATTTAAGGAAGATTTTTGCGAAGTATGGGGATGGGAAGAGCATGACAATGGATGGTTTTGAGAAGCTGTTGAACCAACTCGATCTCATGTCACAAGCTTTGCACAACAAGCTCGATCCTGTACTCTCGCTTAAAAACCTAGCAGCTTTAATTTCGCAAGAGACTGAAAATATGACTGATAGTAATCTTACAGTAAGTACTTTTGTGATTTTATTATCTTTAATTTGTTTTTGTTTGTATCAACATAACAAACTGATAAATTACTGAGGTCTGTAAAATTACTACATGGTGTGTTTTTTTTATACTAAATGGTAAAACTTATAAGTTAATTTACGCATTAGGCTTGTGTATCGTATGAGTATACAAAGAAAGTGGAAACACAACCTCAAACTTTTTGTATTCTCAAAGAGCATGCGCATTTGTAAATGTTTTGGATTTTTCTGTTATCTTATTCTGCTTATTGTTCAATGAATTGTAGTCAGAATCAGAGGAGGAGATATAGTTGAAAGGCAAATATTTAGCTAGTTAAAGCATTCCAGAATACATAACCTCAGATATTTAGAACTGTCTACTTGAGAATTATTAGAATTTTATTTTCAAAAGCGTTCAATTGGATTTTTGCATTGTTGATGAGCACTGAAAATATAAACAAGGAACTTATTGATGTAAATTACTGAATAAGATTAAATAAATTGGTATTTAATGCAAACAGAACTGTGACAGCAATTATAGCAAATAAAATCCCATATAAATTTGTTTATACACGACTCATTAAAACAGAAATAGAATAGAAAAACAACAAAGTGAGTTGGCTGATGAGTTGAACTAATATCAAAACAAAATGATAAATCTTTAAAATTAAAATTTAATCTTAATTTTACCAAAGTTAAAAGAATTTGTTTACTTGTTGCTAAAGTTGAGCTGTAGTGCATTATTTTAAAAGGTTTAAATCATTAACAGTGACTTCAAAACCAAGATAATCGTTACAACTTGGTACTATTTTGTTTTTATTGTCATCGTAAGTTAGAGTCTTGCTAGATAATTTGATCCTACTTAAAGTCTTTCCAATTGTTTCCCTGAGGCACTTAAATCTGTAAGTAAAGTTACTTGGTTGTCAATTGTTAAATCAGTTTGTATGGTAATAGCATTTGTATTTCTCTTGGAAACATTTTGTTCCATTATTGGGCTGCTCTAAAGAAGGTTTTTATTCAGAAATAAAGAAAATTAAAAGTTAATAATTGAACATGTACAGTTTTACTTTTCTATTTTGTATCTGCTGGAGTTACATAGTTCTAGCTGCTTTTCTCTTCACATCTTTGTATTCATCGTATCCCATCTGTAATGGCAGCAGTTAATCGAGATTATCAAAATCATTAACGGATTAACCTACTGCAACTTTTGCTTGAACATCTGTTAGTAGTATTATAACCTGCTATTTTAACTAGATACGTAATTCAATGTGTGGCAAGAAAGAAAGCTAATATTTATTATATAACATAAACACGTTCAAGTTTTAAGTAGAAAACAACAACTTATACCATAGAAAATATTTTCGACATATTTTATTTTCTGTTAGGTTTTTCCGTTGAGTAGTACTAATCTACTTTTGATAGTTCATTTACCTTTATACTATAATAATAATTTATTAACAATACAAACATGAATTTCAACGAAGTAAGGCATGAAACAATTAACATTTACCTTTACCTTAAAATTTATGGTAATTTTAATATTCGACGAAAACTAACCATAACCAAATCATAGTTGCAGTAGTTCGTATAGCCCACTATCCTACAAAAAGGTGGCATATTGACTATTAATTCGCAAAATAACACTTTTTAAACAATAAGTAACTAACAAATCTTTGTAAACTAATTTGCGGGTCTTGTAGCACCCATACTGGATTTTACTTTGATGGCATTCTGGAATGCTCTGTTTAGTTAGAAGTACATACAAAGTGGAAACATAGCCTTAAACCGTTTGTATTCTGTACACCAAATGAAGAGTACACCTTTTAAATTGATATTGCTGGATAATTAATTTTAATTTTGTATGGAATACATCAAATTTTGACATTTTGAAATTTCGAAATCGCTTCTTGTATATTCATGGGGCTTTGGAAAGTTATAAATCACTCTCACGTATGATTTGGTGAATGGGACCAACCTGTCAATTTCGAATTTATCATTTAGATAGCGAAAATATAATTATTCATATCCTTGTTGGTTCTGACACATGTTAATAAGGAAAGTTTGGAAATTTCACATTCAGATAAAATTAAGATTTTAGATAATAGTTTGTTATTAATCCTTGAAATATGATTTTTTTTCACCATTAAAAATAAAAAAGATAACGGTAATACACACACTGAAGATGGATATAAGATTAAAAAGATATTATGATCATCAAAGGCAAGATCAGATCTTGCTTCCCCTTTCTTATTTGTTTCGTCATTCCAAATTTAACCATGTCCTACTATGCTGAACCCAATTAAGGCACACATGGTGTTGTGGTACAAGATAGTCATGTGATGGTTGAAATTTTATTTCGGTGCTAAATAAACTTTCTTAGTGAGTATCCGTACTTCAACCATAGAGTGGTTTAAGTTACATTATTTTGGTGAATATCCCTAGTAAGGATTTTATAATTGACCAAATCTGTAATTGTAATATTAAACAACTTGCCAATAGTATAGAGATATTTTGAAACAGATTTTTTCAAAATCCTAATGTCTAAATAAAATAACCTCAAGGTTAGGATGATACAACACAGAATTTTGTACAAAATGTTTTCATAAATTTCTGTGTCGTGTCATACAGAATGCTGTGTGGAAGATTTTGAACAAAATTATGAAAAATCGCGCTGTAAAATCTGCAGAATTTTGTTCGAATCGGCGTCGTATCGATGCGCAAAGGAACAATTTTTATTGTTCATTAGTGATCACAGAGGGCAGAGAGGTAAATGTTTTAACACCTGGTTACGCCGCCGCGTCGACGCTAACCCTGACCAAACTTGGTATCGCGCCGGATTAAGCCTTTTTGGGCCGAAAGGAATTGAAGTCGTAAAAAATTAAGTATAACTTATACATGTTTATATCTCTTTCTATTACAGAGGGCCGAAATTGTAAGAGAGCCTATAGGCGATTCAAATTAACTTTTCCCGCGCGCACACAATCAGCTGTTTTAGGTGAAACACAGTCTCACTCGCCGGCAGGTTGTAAATAAATCGTTGCGCGGTGTAGTGATTTAGTGAATTTGTGTATTTTTTGTTCTTGTTCGATTTTGGCCGTAATTACGAGTGACAATAATTTATTTATAATTATTATTTATATTATATTATATTATTTATAATGCGAGTAAGTTCCAATTCGACAACACAGACAATTAGAACATTGTAAAAAAAATTCTGTACAATCAATAACGACTCTAACATTTTTAAACATACTGAAACATGTAGGTAGATTTGCTAAAATTTCATCACGACTAGGAAAATAAATTGTACGACTAAGTACTACGTACAGAACATTCAACATAGTATAAAATATGGGTTTACACGTTTGTGAAGATGAACCACCAAACAATAGGCTTAAAACAACATACGACGAGTTATTTTTCAACTTAATGAAAGTCTGAATGATTTTATCCCGAATGGTTAAAAGATCCTGAGGTCAATTATTTCAGTTAGGCCAAATATGTTCACTACTGCAACATTTCTCGCTCCTGCTTTTGGAAAATAATGAAAAGCTAGGTTAAGGCACCTTTTGCTTTTAGAATCGCAATTAAACACGCAAAACGTTTTGTCATTGCTTTCCTTCTTTGGGGGAAACTCGATTCTTCAAGTATTGACGTTTTAGTTGCTTAAATATATTTTATAATACACGAATGCAGCTTACAATAATTTATTAAAACCAAATGATTATATTGGAATTGTCACTAGCGCTGTGTTTCAGGAGTTCATCACAATTCCGCCAGAGGGCGTATTGCTTAGCTTGAATCGCCTATAGGCTAAGCCTTTTTTAGCCTAAGGCTTAATCCGACTAATATAATTTATAAGTACTAAAAACTTACGTAAAAACATAAAAAAAATAATACAATACAAGACGCCAACAAATCACCAGATTTGTGATTATTGCAACAACAGTAAAAAATTATTATGAAACCGTGATAGAGTTCTACATTATCCACAGTTACATGATTATTTTGACAAACGTAATTTTGACCTATTTGTGAATGCTCACAGGCAGAATTTCTGACAAAATTCTGGTTTGTGTCATACACGTTTAGCAAAATTTTGTGAATAAATTTTGAACACAATAATTATGTATAAAATTTTGTGTCTTATCATATTAGCTTAAAAAATTAGACAAGAATTGGAACAGTTTATATTCAATATACTTTTTACTATTATGATAAATAAAATGCCATCTTTTGGACACCATAACAATAAACTTATGGAGCTACTACAATTAAAAGCACTAATCATTTGTTGATGACGATGATGATGAAATGAAACTATAACTAATTTACATCTTTTACATTTCAGTGTTTAAATCGTGAAGAATTAGTAGCAACTGTTATAGCTTCGAAAGACGTGTCAAATCCTACACTTAGTAATATAATAGATGACAAAACATTACAAAAAGCTTGTCCAGCCATACTGTTCAACTTGTTAGCGGGGACATGCTCGCATGAGGAGACATCACATCTACACCTAATTGAACCCACTGTCACACAATCCAACGCGCAAGTCTCGGTATGGCTCTACTCGCTTCTAGCTGTGGTGATAATCAGCGCTTGTGGTGTGCTTGGCCTTGCGATTATACCAGTGATGCAGAAACGGTACTATCAACCCCTGTTGCAATTTTTGGTGGCACTGGCCGTGGGCACACTGGCCGGTGATGCCTTTCTGCATTTGCTGCCTCATGCAATGAGCACCGGCAGTGAAAACTCCCACGGTCACACTCATGGTGGACACGAGAGTAATAACCATGATGAGAATATGTGGAAGGGATTCGTCGCCATGCTAGGACTGGTGCTCTTCTTTGTGGTGGAGAGGATCATTGTTCTCGTTGCCAAATGGAGAAAGGAGAGGCAACTAAAACATAAGGTAGGCAAGTTGGCTTTATAAAGTGCAACACATTATAACAATTGCTATTGTAGCTTCCAAAAATGAAAGTGATGAAAGAAGGCCTTCAACCCTCAAGCACTGGTGAGAAACAATGCAAGCATAAATACAGTTCCATTCCTTATTGTTATGATGCCATCGCCAAGATCGATAAAAACCGTAAGTATTGATCTTTATTTAGCTAAAAAGCAGTCTGGTTTTAGTTTCACACAAACTAAATACAGACTTTAACTCTTTGTTGTATTGTAAGTCTGTGATTTTTTTGGGTGAAATTGACTTTATTGTTGTACTTTTAAGGAATTTAGCTACATTTTAAAACATATTCATTAAATGCCCAGTGGCGGCTGCTCTATAAGGGCTCAGGGGCTCCAGCTTCCCAGTCGTTATTAGAAAAAATAATTTTACTGCATTATTAAAAATACATTATATTAATGCTTTTCAACTTTTTCCCTATTATTATTTTTGCATTTGTTAGTTATATACTACGCGTAAAATAAGTTATTACAAGTGCACATAACCGTCACGTACATACACCACAACGTACGTACAAAATAAAACATAACAAACTAGTAACCAAAAATATATACATATTAAAGAGAATAATAAATTGTATAAAATTATGTGGAAAATTAGAATTAGCCTCACGACGAAAAAGAAGATTCTCAAAACCGTGGAATTTTTAGAGAATGAATTGACTTTCCTTCGGAATTAGATACAATTTTGAAAGACCATTTAAACACTGCAACGGTTTTTAAAGGTATGTCCAAAAGTGTGCAGAACGAAATTCTGGACAGTATGCTTGCAGTATGTCGACAAGAAATTAAAGAACAAATTAATGAGACCGAATTTTTGGCAGTTCAGTGCGACGAAACCACTGATGTGTCAAATCAGTGCCAAATGGTTATCATACTTAGGTATATACATAACAGAAATATTTACGAGAGATTCTGGACTTTTTTGAAAGTGTCGTCGATAAATCAGCCGATAGCTTGATACATTACATAGAAAATGAATTAAATATATTAATTCTAAATTCGCCATCTAAACTCATACATAGCTCAAACTTACGATGGAGCAAATGTTACGAGCGGTGCTACTGGTGGAGTCCAAACAAAGATAAGAAATAAATATAAATATGCTTACTTTGTGCATTGTTATGCTCACCAACTAAATCTAATTAAGCAAAAAGCAACAAGCCAAAATGCCAAAGTAAAAATCTTTTTCGCCAATTTATCTTCAATCCCTAATTTCTTTACAAGTTCTACTCATAGATGCGACATCTTAGAAGAAATTGTAAATCGAAAATTGCCACGAGTTGCTGCTACACGTTGGAATTATAATATCCGCACAGTAAATGTCATTTTTGAGAACAGACAGAAGTTAATCGAAAGTTTGGAAGAACTGGAGGAAAAGTGTAATAAAACTATTACTTGTAAAGAAGCGTATGGTTTGCGAAGAACTCTTGAAGATCGAGATTACGTATTTTGGCTCAACTTATTTCACAAGATTTTTCCACATGTAGACATATTATACAATCAGTTTCAATCCAGAAATAAAGATAGTATTGAACTTCTAAAAGATTTGAAGCAGTTTGAACAAATAATATTGTCCATTAGAAATTCTGTTGACAAAATAGAGCAAGAACTGCCCATGAATGAGAATAAACGCAGAAAAATTAATCCTGAAAGTAAAAATTCCATAATTGCGAAGGAAGTGTGCGATACAATAATTTTTCAGCTTAAGGAAAGACTGTCATACAGAGGCCATTTAGAATCTGCGTCTTTGGTAAATGTAGACAATTTTATTACCTACTATAAAAAATTTCCAGCAGTGGCTTTCAATGCAGTCGTTAAATTCTATCCAATGCTAGAAAAAGACAAATTAAAGACTGAATTGGAAGTAATTTATTCACGGCGAGATTTTAAAAATATTAAAGGTGGTATGAACATGCTTTCTTGGATTACTCAAAATAGTTTAAATGAAACATTTAGTGAAATCGTTAAATTATTAAAAATTATTGTGACTACGCCAATGTCCACATCTGAAGCAGAACGTTGCTTTTCTACTCTCAAAAGAATAAAAACGTTTCTAAGAAACACAATAAACGAAGAACGACTTAATGCTCTGGCAATGATGTTGGTGAATAAAGATTTAGTTTTTAATATAGATAATTGTGATGAAAAAGTTATAGAACATTTTATTTCTGTGAAAGACAGAAGAGTAGATTTTATATATGAGCAATAATTATCAGACCTGCATTGTGTTTCGTTGTTTTCTATTTTAAACTCCTTATGTCTTATTTTCTATGCACACTGTTTTTTCTTTTGTATGGGAAATGTCATGTTTCTATTAATAAAAAATTATTAAATTTATGTCTCGTATACGTATTCACATATGTGTGTGATTATATTTTGTTAAACATTTAGAGCCCCCCAACTAAAATTATCACGAGCCGCCACTGTAAATGCCATTAGTTGTAAACGCTGGTTGACTTGATATAGAATTACCCAAAAGCTAGTAGTCTTTATATTGAGTAATTTTTATATTACATTTTTCTTATTATATTCGCAGATAAAAAGGAAGACTATCCAGTATTCCGTTTGTTGGGAGGTCAAGACGGCATGCAGTCACGCAACGACACCGCCACCACAGCCTTCTTTGATCTGGACTCATCGGAAATTCAGCCCTTCAAGAACAATGCAAACAAAGTGGAAGCCAATCAAAATATGACTGAATGCCCGAGCGAATTGAACGCTTCTACCTGCACGGAGGTCAACAAAATGTTGGGGTCTGAGAGTGAAAAGGACGATACCAATAGTGTCGAATATACTGTGATTTTGCGGGAACACGAGAATCGCCACCATGGGCATTCACACACACACGGGCATGTTCATGCTGCCCCAAAAAATATGTCCTCGGTGGCATGGATGGTAATCATGGGAGACGGCCTACATAATTTTACAGATGGTATGGCAATTGGTGCTGCATTTGCCAGTAGTATTGCCGGTGGATTTTCCACTGCTGTCGCTGTGTTCTGCCACGAGTTGCCCCACGAGCTAGGGGATTTTGCAATGCTTCTGAAAGCAGGAATGAGCATGAAACAGGCATTATTCTACAACATCCTGTCTAGTGTGTTGTGTTTGCTGGGAAACGCCTTTGGAGTCTGGTTGGGGAATATCGAAACGGCCAGTTCGTGGGTGTTTGCTGTTGCTGCTGGTACATTTATTTATATTGCGCTTGTCGACATGATCCCTGAGCTGTCTAATGGACATGAAGATGAAGGGACCTTCTTCCAGTGCGTGTTGCAACTAACAGGGCTGCTTGTAGGACTTGGCATCATGACCTTCATTGCACTCTACGAGCATGACTTGAAACACATGTTTCATGAACCTTTGTAATTACTTACCAACAAACCTTTGTTTAGTTCATGGATGATGAACCAACTTAATTTTCAATATTATATCCGAGTTTAAAATCACGGTAGTGCTATGGAGTAGTTGAGTTAATATTACAGAGTTTAATTTAACTTTTTTAATATTTGAGGGTAGTTTTAAAACTAGAAAAAAAGAAGATCGCTACGTCTCGTAAGAGATAAAGCACTCTAAGAAGAAGTTTTAAAACAAAAAAGGTGTACCAAACAAGTATTAATATCAAGCAGCTATATCTGGTAACCTTTCCGTGTTGGGTGGTTGGAGTTGATGGTTGCCACACGTGTTTTAAATTTCTGAAAATTTTTCTAAAAAATAAAAAATGGTGCAATCATTAGTTTGTGCTGCCGAGGTATAATAAATTGCTGTTTCCTAAATGCCTAAGATAATCTAAATGTGTTCTATATTTTTCAATTTAAGAGTGCAGAGCAAGTGTTTACTTAACTGTCGATTGTGGACTATGAGTACTGTTTAATGTAACAATTTCTTTTTGAGCTAGTTGTGTAAAAATGAATATTTGACTCGTGCATTTTAAACTGGTTACTTTATTTTAGGTGTAAAATTTCTTGCCTTATAGGGTCTGCGCGAATATATAGTTCTATGACAATAGTGGTTAGGAAAACGTTTGTAGTTTTAAGTATTTGTTTTTTTTTGCACCCGTTGTTTCTTTTTTGCACGCTTTGCCATAGTGTGGTTAGAAAATATTTAATTATTGTATTATTCTGCGGAGCATTTATTTTTGTAAAGGTTTGTTTTCAGCTGTAATTGTTTTCTTTCTTCCTTGGTATTTTTACTAATATTGACTATTTTTAATACTTTTAATGTGTTACTTGCATGTTGTAAGAATTCAACTCTCGTATATCCGTATTTTCTATGAATAATTGGATTGAATAGAAAAATATAACTTGAAAATGTGTGTTTTATTTTTACTCTGCCCAAATAGATGAGAATTTAAAGACTACAAACGGAGGCAAAGTTTTTCCTTGGAAGAAAATTCTGCCAGTTTTACCATTGTCTTCACTATTCTTTTTTATTTTATGATTTTTTTTAATAATTGCGTTGTGAAATAAATAAATTTTAAAATGTATATTTTACATAAGTTTCAAATAGAAAATTTAAGGATTATAAATTATGGGAAAGCGTCTCTGTCAGATGTATTACTTTTTTTCCCTTTTTTTATAATTTTGACTGAATAACATCATAACCTAAAAACATGTCTGATTTATTTTCTCTAATAGCAATAAACTTAAAAATTATGAAGTATTTTTTACAGGAAAATTCTTTTGTGTTTTACTACTTCTTTCACCGTTTCTAATTATTTTATGGTTTTAATTACAGCTAAAGAAGGGCTTGTAGGTTAACAGGCATTACATGATAAATTCTTAAATATTCTCAGTTTTAACCTATGTTCTACATCTACAAAACGACCTCTGTATTAACAAGCTAATAAGTGGTTGCATGGTTGTAGCAAGATTTTTTTATTTTCTAAAGTTACTATTTCCTCTTTACATGAGTTAGACTAACTACGTCATGCCAGTATCATTTCAGATGCATGTATGGCAACAAAAATATACAAACATGGAAGTACATAAGTAATGCAAAATTTCAACATTTTACATGGTGTCCACAAACCTTAAAAGTCAGGAAAAATCAGGTATTTAAGTTTTGGTCAGGAAAATGTCTGAAATTATGCTGTAAGTCAGGAAAAAGTCCGAAAAATTGTCGTGTGTCAAATAAAAGTAGCAATTTGTTCATCCATCTTAATATTTCTCTTACTTAGTTTTGATTGTTCTTCTGTTTTTAAGTCTCAGTTGGTCAGATACAGCAACAGATACTAGCGACTTCACAATTAGTTTACAAGGCAAGTAAATTGTCTGATTTCTTACATGTCAGACTTTAAAGAAATTTGCGAGGTTGTCAAAATAAGCCTTAATATTTTCCCACGGAAATGCTTCAGTTGAAAGTGGTTTTTCGATAAATAAATGGATTCTAGTTGAAAACCAACATGAAGAAACACTCATAGCCCAAAGAAAGGTTTACGATTCCATTATTCATTACAAAGGCAGACATAACATTCATATTTCCCACAAAATGTTATTGTCAGTGAGATCTGCTAGAAGGCGCTATGAAAATGCCCTAAAAGCTAACAAAGAGAAGAAGAAAAAACTGTTGCAGCTAAAAGAAAACTGACCTTAGATACAAAAAAATTAGAGGATGAAAGGAAGAAAATAATAATCAAGACATTTTATTTTAGATTTGTGCAATTTTATATTAAGATTTTCTTTGTTTTTAGTTTAATTGTAATACTTTTTATTTAAATAAAAAGGTGAGAGCTGGGGAACTATGGGGATGGAGGAGGTTGTGATTAAAAAAAACTGTGTTTTTGTTAAATCCCATCTTTCTAAATGGTCAGGAAAATTGTTTTTAAACTGTGAGGAAAACACAGGAAAAAAGGCCTGGAAAATTCTGTGGACACCATGTTTTAATGCAACCATTGTCGAAGTTCTTGACAGAAAAGTGAATGGAAAAATGCTACCTCGAATGATTTAACTGTCACTTAGCTTTTTTGAATTCACATTCATTGCATTTTTAAAAATTTTAATATGTACTACAGTCTGTGTGCAGGGTATTTGTAGCAGACAGTTATGCTGTTGAACTTGGGTTATCATTCTCACTTTAACTCTAACAAGCCTTATCTATAGAAAGTGGATACACTGATTTTTTTAAATTTATTAACATAATAATTTATAGAAAAAGAAAATAAATGTCTGTAGTTTTTTATTCACGTTTAATACATTATTTGAAAAAACTACCTAATAAATTTGCTACATACATACTAATAACTAAGGCTCGGATTTTATGCAAAATGCATATCCTTCAATATAAAGCAATTTTTACATCTCCGCCTGCGGGGCACTTTTAATATATTGAAAATTTACTATTTGTGCATTCATTTACTATTGTGAATTATTGCATTAAAATGTATTTTATGCTAGAGTGTGCATTAATATAAAGCGTTTTCTACCTTAGAATAATAGCTGGAAACGAACTAGGCGTGCGGGACACTGTAAATGTGATGAAAGTTTACAATTTGTTTATTTCTTTACCGTTGAAAATTAATGCAATCCAGGGGAGAGGAGCAATCGCGGCCTCTTGCTTGTTGTATATGTATTCAATCAACATTAAAGAACTCTTCTTGAAGTGGTATGGGCTGGAGATGATCCAACACTTTTGAAGCATCACACCGATACATTCATTAGTTTTCATTAGTGATATAATCTAAAACCTATAGTAAGAGCTATTATTACTAGGCAGACCACTTACATGTTGAAATTCGGATAGAAACTAAAATAGCATCACTTTTAAAAAAGATGTTCTGAGTTAAACTATCATATGCCACTTTCAAATTTACTTGCAAGGTCTTCCGTAGGGTTATAATTTCACCCCCTCCTACAATAATCAAAAATTACCAGTAAAGGGATATTTGTGCCAGTCTGTTATTTAGCTTAAAAATTATGTAAATGCATAACGAGAACCACAGGAAATGATTTAACTTATAGCTGTGTAACAGTTTTGTTTCAAATCTGATCTTTCTTCTTTTAAAGTCAGGACACTTTTTCCAATTTATTGAAAGCACGAAAAACAACCACTCACATAACATTTCATATATGTAGTAACTTTTAAAAACGTAAAGTGTGATATTATCAAGTTCTTCACAATTGTGTAAAAAACAATTGGAATCTAATTTTATAATAATTACAAAACCGTGTACGGAAAAACATCTTATAGTAAATTGAAGGCTGAAATGCATTTTATATCATTAATTTCAGATGTAAAGCTAATAATAATTTTTTAAAACCAAGTTATGTTTTATAATTCGTATGTTTTGGTAAAAAAGTACAGATAAGATTTGAATCAAAACTGCTACACAGCTGCTAGTTAAATGATTTCTTGCAGTTCTTGACTAATATCGGTTTTGCAACATTATATTACCGATTGATTATATACAGCCCATACTTACAAAGTGCAGGAAATAATATCAGTTTCAGTCAAGTGCTTGAAGGGGCAAGACGTGTGATAGTACTTGTTGCTGTTCTGTGTCTGTTTTCCATTCGTTCAGGCCGTTAGGGATAGAATATATTTTAATCCACTACACTGACATTACTGGTGATATATATGTGAAAGGAAGTACCCTATACCTTTGTGATTGGGGCTACAAATTAGATTTTAGGTACTGCACCACACTCTGAAATGTATGAACAATATTTGTAAGAAATCCGTTTGAATGAAATTTGTAACTACTTAGTCACTCCACTGTTATTTCATCAGGGATTCCTAGGATTTTATTCTTGTGGATAATGTTCAATTATATTTCATTTTTGTTTCTATACAGGGTGGTCCAAAGTTTACCTTTCAAACTTTAGGGGCTGATAGAGGAGCTCTAAATAAGTAGAAAAGTCCATAAGACCTTACTCCCTTAGGTGACTACTAACAAAGATACAGAGGGTTAAAGTTTTGCGAAAAACAAATGATTTTTTGTATAATTCGGAAACAATGAAAGTTATCGATTTTAAATTTTAGGGGCGGTCAAGCTTTTTAAGCCTCTATTGTATTACGAAATCTTGTCTTTGAACTGCCACCAGAGGCGTCGTCGCAAGGGGGGGGCAGTCAATTGTTTTGCCAAAACTATGTTACGCCACTGCTTTCTGCAGATAATTTTATGATGATTGGAATCTACATTCAATTTTGAAGATAAAAGATGTCTTCGAAATTTTTGATACAACACTTAATTTTCGAATTAAATAATTTTTTGTGAAATCATACACAGTCAGCATTTTTGGTGAATAATTATTAACAAAAAATACATAGGTATTTTGTTGTTCAAAATCTACTTAGGATATAAAATCTCAAATCAATTATTATCAAACAATGAAACAGGAAATTAATTATTAAAGAAGTTGCTCAAACTGAAGGCCAATCACTTCAATACATTTCCAGCAGCTCCGAATTATGGTATTGATAGTGGCAGATACTTGATGGTGATTTACTTTCATTTCGTTGCAAGCATGTTGGATACGTCCAAGAAGCTGATCCCGCGATGTCACTGGTGTAGCATACCCAGCCTCTTTTAAATAACCCCACACATAAAAGTCCAACGGTGTGAGGTCAGGTGACCTAGGTGGCCAGGCCACTGGACCTCTTCCAATATTTTCTTGGGCGTTTTGATTGTTTCCCAAACGACCTATCCATCGCTCAGGATAATTGGCGTCCAACCATTCGCGCACCACCCGTCCAAAATGCGCTGGTGCACCGTCCATTTGCATCCAACTTTCATATCGCACATCAAGGGGAACATCCTCCATTATTTCCCGCAAATTATTGTCGAGAAAATCTAGGAACAATTCTGCATTTAGCCTCGGTGGCAAGAAGTATGGACCACAAACATTGTTATCAATAATTTGGTGAGGATTTGCATGCGCCCAAACATGCAGATTATGGTGATTTATTATTCCAGCTCTGGTAAACGTCGCCTCGTCAGTCCATAATATTTTTCTTAAACATTGAGGATTCTCCCCCACAGAGTTTATTAACCAATGACAAAAATGTAGTCGTCTCTCTGCATCACCAGGATGTAAATTTTGTACGGGATTTAAATGATAGGCTTTTCTGTGATCCCGATGTAATACTCGTAGCACCTTAGACTTTGATACTCGCAATTGTCGTGCTGCCCTGCGAGAACTTAAATTGCTATTGCCATCAAAAGCACGAAGAATTCTTCTATTTTCATTTCCTCTATTTCTTCGATCTTCATTTCTGTTTTGTTTGTTATCTTTCAATCCCCTTTCCCAAAAATTGCGATGCGTTTCAATAAAAACTTGATAGCTTGGCTGTCTCCTATTTGGATACCGCCTCCGGTATTCTCGAACTGCATTTTGAGCGTTACCATCGCAAAACCCATAAATAAAATGAATATCAGCATATTCTTCATTGCTGAATAACCTTGGCATTTTGGTACATAACACTGATATGAATAGTTCAAAAATTGACAAGTTCAAAAATTGACTGATAATAATATTCCTTTGTTTACGACAGGCAGCTAGGATTATTAATTTGTAATAGCACAGCCACCTCAGAGGTGGCTGTGGTAATAGTAAAGGTTTGTATGGTTTTAGTATGGATAAGGAATGCCAAAATTGTTTAACAATATTGAATTATGCTTATGTTCACTTTATTTGTGGGTTTTGTCAATGTAATGCCTTTAGTGGCAGTTCGAGAGACGAGAATACATGAGGCGGCATCCAAATAGGAGACAGCAAAATTTTAAATAAACCCGTCCATGCCATGTGTTCTTGGCATAAACGGCTATTTAACTCGAAAATTAAGTGTTGTATCAAAAATTTCGAAAACATCTTTTATCTTCAAAATTGAATGTAGATTCCAATCATCATAAAATTATCTGCAGAAAGCAGTGGCGTAACATAGTTTTGGCAAAAAAATTGACTGCCCCCCCTTGCGACGACGCCTCTGGTGGCAGTTCAAAGACAAGATTTCGTAATACAATAGAGGCTTAAAAAGCTTGACCGCCCCTAAAACTTAAAATCGATAACTTTCATAGTTTCCGAATTATACAAAAAATCATTTGTTTTTCGCAAAACTTTAACCCTCTGTATCTTCGTTAGTAGTCACCTAAGGAAGTAAGGTCTTATGGACTGTTCTACTTATTTAGAGCTCCTCTATCAGCCCCTAAAATTTGAAAGGTAAACTTTGGACCACCCTGTAGAGTTAGAATTGTGCCAAAGTAGGGAATACCAGGGACTACAATCCCAAAGAAGGATTTGCAAGTAAATTTGAAAGTGACATGTGATAGCTTACGGATTTACATAATTCTTGAGCTAAATATTAAAATTTATTTTTGTTTATATTCATATTTTTTTGAAAAAGCTTGTTTTGGTGCCAACCTATTTTTTTGTGTTGAAACAAGCCAAGCTGCAAAATGAACTAACCATTTTTAAAATAAAAAAAAAAACTTGGCAGATTTTTTCAAGACTTGTTTAGACAATTTCAAAGCTGTGTTCATTCCAAGTAATTATGCCATCTTAATATCCAATAATAAAAAAAATTGAAACCGGATTTTCCTGAAAGTTGCTTTTTGTGGGTTGATTCTTCTGCATAACTACATTCAAGTGTCTGATTTTTAATATAATCCGAGATAATAAAAGATCCTGATGAATTGGAGTTTATTTATTAAGTTTGAATAATTACACTGATTTTAAACTCCTATAAACAATGATAACTATACTGCATGCTTACACAATTGTTTCAGATGACATAATATCAAGTTCTTACAAAAGCCTTCAATAATACAGTAATTTTATTCAACCTCTGAAAAATGTTTATAAAAATATCTGTTTTAAGGTAACTCATTACATACATCTTTCACAATCTTCAACCATACCAACACAGCCACTTCTTAGTTGACCTTTGGGTTTCTTTAAACAAATTACTCTTGAGTTTGCATACTGACGCAATTTGCATTCTCCTTTTCACTGGTAGTCGAAATCACATCTTGGGCATTGTTTTCAGATCTTAGGTCTTTTATAGTTGTTGCTATCGAAAACTTTCCAACAGCAGCAGTTGTTTCTTCTGCAACTGATTTTTTAGATGCAGCATTTGAATTTACCTTGGCAGAAATTTCAGATGTTACAACTGAATCTTCTACCGCAGGTAATTCCTCTGTAACATTCAAGCTTTCTATGCCAGACAGGTCTGAAGCTACAATTGAATTTTTATTACTTTCCATGTTACTCATGTCATTTGTATGATCATCCAAACCACTTCCAGTAGTTTCAAAACCAATGCAAAGGTCTGCCTCATTTAATGGCAAGTTTCTTGCAACAGTAAGCTTATCCTTGTTCTGCTCATTGCTTGCTAAAGGCATATCCACATCTAGATTATCAGGAATAAAATTAGAAGTTTCCGAAGAATTTTGACATTCATGTTCAACAACTTCCTCCTTAATCGTTTGTATTTTACTATCAGAAGTGTCCATGAGATCAGTACTGGATTTAAAGAGATTCTCAACTAATTCAGATTTTATAGGCCCAATGTGTGCTGAGGAGGTAGAAGGGCCGTGTGCTTCTAAGGAATCATCATAATCAGATTCTGAATCCTTCTATACAACAATAAAATTATATTAAATGAAAAGGGGAGTTCAACTGCCAGAGAGAGTTGAATTTGATAGGTCTCCGAAAATAAACAAATTAAAAATTATGCAAACTTACTCTAATTTGAGAATACGAACGGATGGGTGGGATATCCATATGCAGTCGGCATGTGGCATCATCAAAGATTGCTTCAACAGGAGTTGTACATTCAATATCGCCTCCCATTTTACTACAAGCTCTGAACAAGACTTGATTTGGATCCTACAAAAAATACATAATATAATTAGGGGCGTATGATGCGATGACATTTAATCCTTTGGGGTCTTTAACGATTTATTAAAATGTATCTTTAGATTCTCCTGCAAAAGATATAATCCCCACACTTTTCATTCTAAACTAATTGCGCGCAACACGGGAATGATTGAGAGGAAGCTTCACTATCATTCTCCAGAAACTGCTAGGGTGAAGGAAAGGCGAAGGGCCGGAGGAAAACGGGTAAAGGGACGAAAGCATGAGATCGAAAGAGAAAGGAGAGAAGGGGGAGAGGAAAGGAAGAATACGGTTGTGTGGAATAGAAAGAAAACAGGGGGAGATCAAGTAGAAGAGGTAATGGGGAAAGGGAAGACTAAGGGGGGGTGGCGAGAAAATAAAAAAATGGATAGTAGTTGAAGAAGGGAAAGGGGAATACGGATATGGTGTGAGGAAGGGGGCGAAGGGGAAAGAACGCGCCAACTAAATTAAGGGAGGAAAGACAGCAAAAAAAAATTATAAATGGAAAAGAAAAGTTTAAAGAAGGGAAAGGGGAACGGTAGAAATAGCGGGTGGTAAAAGAAGGAAGGGGTTTGCAATTGTATTTTATTCGCGATTTCGACTACCGATGAGGGCGCTGCTGTGCCGGGAGTCGCGTGACGAGCAAGTCATAACCGTTTTAACGTTTGCCGTAAGTGTATGTTGTTGTTTAGTGGTGTGTTATATTGTTGTGCTAAATAAATACGTTATTATTAATAATTAAGCTGAGTGTGAATTAAAAGACTATTGCTAGGTGTTTAAAGCAACATTCAAAGTTTCCTCGATTGTGTAAGTATTTCTATTTAGTTGTTTTTGTTGTAGCTAAAAGGATCTAAAGAATGGGTTAGGTTGTCAACAAAAATATTTACATTTAATTTATTCTGTGTTTTAAGGATTATGGCTTTTCTAAGATTGGGTACAATTTTCAAATATCTTAATGCTACTCCAGACAGCCGTTGTGTTATCGAAGGA